>JANHFX010028764.1:32536-73302 GCA_027560015.1 Chloroceryle amazona
TGAAACCGCTCAGTTTTCTCCCCCCTCCCCCCCCCCCCCCCCCCAACTTTTTCTGCAACAGTTGAGTCTGTGACACATAAGAGCAATTAACTGGCTGATAACTAAATAGGCAAGAGGTCACTAAGGTCAGATGATACTTAAGATTACTTCTCTAATGAGATGTTTCATTTCTGCTGCTTTTCATTATGTCCTCTCTTTGTCTCTTGTCATCTGCAAATTTCTTCAGGTCACAATAATAATCTTTTCAGAGCCAAGTGTTTATTAGCACGAACTTATAGCTTAATGCTAATAAGAGACATTGTGTATTTCAATTCCCTGAAATGTGCAATTCCACTGAGTGCTAATTGAGGGGGAAATAGTGTTACACATTCTGAATTGTTTCTTATGCAAAAAGTAGAATTGATTTCACAGTTTGATTCTTAAAAAAAAAATAATAAAAGAGAGAATATATTTTTGTCCAGTAAACAATGAAGCTGGATTTGCTACCAAATTCCCTTTAACTAGTGTTGGATGTGAGAATGCACATTTGGAAAAATGGTATGAAGCCTCTGTAGACAGAAACTGTCAAAAATCCCTGGGAAATAATAGGGAAGTAAATTAATGGCAGTTGGCCAAATGTCAACTCCTGTGAACTTCTGAGCCGAAGGTGTAACTGCGTCTCTGTTTTTTAACTGTATATATTACTCCAACTGTCAGTTGCCTTCAAAATTATTTTAGAAATAGGGTTTCAAACCTTTTCCCAGCACACAATAGCTTGTGGGCAAAACTGAATGATTTATTACAAGCTTTTTACCAGAAAACTCCTGCTGAGATTCTTCTTCAGCAGCGTCTTATGATACAGTTTCCAAGAGTGCTCATTATCAGGTGAAGTCATTAAAAACCCGCCATTGCCTTCTGACAAATCAAGTTATGAAAACAATTTTTTTAACCAATTTTTCAAAGCATAAATCAAATCTGAGGCAAATAAGATCAAGATTTGAATGCAGTTTTAGAAATGTCTTTGAAGTGCTATCAGTATAAAGGAATGGTGTCAAGTATTCTAGCAATGGTCAAATGCCCATCTGTGTTATACATGGCCCCTGCTTCCCAACACCACGTGGGACAAGCCAGCAACACTGCCCGTGGTCTGAAAGAAGAACTACTTGCATTTTCAGAATACAGAGAAATTGCACTTCAGTCTTCTATTTCAATCTGTCTACAAGCAAAATGTTTACTTATTCACATCCTGAAGTTCAGAAAACAGTGCTTTTTAAATACATATGGCAGAGAAAAGGCACTGTTCTTTTTTCAGGCGGTTTGTGTTCAGTGCCTGGGTGGTACATGTACAGATTTGAATGCTCCTGTAGCTCTGGGAGCTGTGAACTAGAGCACTTTGATTCTCTGGCTTGGACCTGCATCATAGAGATGTTTCTTACCAGAAGTTTCTTACCAGGGCACAGGTAGTTCCAGTTCACATGCCATGCACCAGCAAAGTCCTGCCATCCACATCCCAGACAAGCATCTTCATCATCTCTACAGAAGGAGCTGTTAGCTGATGTTGTTTTCTGTGCACTACCTTTATCTGGCTGAAAAATTTCAACCAAAAAAATATTCTTGTTATGGTGTTTATGTGGGATACCAAGGACCAGGAATGCTGTAGGATTTCTTGCTCCACCAGATATTGTAAAAGGGCTTACATCAAGTAAAGGAAATCCTGCCTACATCTGTGGCAGAAAATTCAGTGACAGAGCTGTTCAGGACTGTTCTTTGCATGCAGACATGTTCTCGTAAGGTAACTGGGCAAGCACGTTCCTGATAAATTGTTTCAAAACCCATAGCAGTTTGGTTAAGAGTAGATCAGAGGAACAAATCAATTGGTTTGTTGGTTTAGGAAGGATGACTGGAGCTCAGTGTATGAGCGTCTGGGGGCGTTGCTCAATCCAGTAGTGGAAATTTAGATGCAGTACATTAAATTATAGCCTACTTATGGATTTGAGGCTGTCCATGTGATTAAATAGTAACTCAGACACAGTGAACTTTGAGATCTGAACCCTACAGTGAGGAAAAAACAACACACAGTTCCCACATTGGTTTGGCCAATTCAAAACATTTCTGCTACGTACAATCGTTAACCTAACATTTTCTCAGAAAACTGCTGTGCCCAAGAGAAAAAAAAACTAGCTCAAGGCAGTTGGTGTAAAATCTAAAGGATAGTTACTTTGCATAGAATTAAAAGGAACAAAAACTGATTGTGAATGATATAATTGGCTTTTGTAGGTTGTAAAGTGAGATGGGAATATAATCTCATCATCCGTATGATACAGGGTAAGGACCTTCCCCCCACTGCCCTCTGCCTCCTTCCAGCTGTTTGGTCTCTGAGAGACCCAAGGGCAGAAAGCAGCAGGACTGAATGGAGTTCAGCACATACCTGAGCAGACTCTGAAAAAAACACTTTGATGACCAGCATGATGTGCCATAGATGTGAAATCACCTGGGGCTCACCTCATACAGGTTCTCTTGATGACTTTTTTCTCATTCCCAATGGTGATGCTTAGTCTAGTTTCAAATGACTAGGTGGTGGTGGGTTTGATTCTGGGCTCCACTGCAGTACCACTGTTAAATCAGGAATTCCACACAGCTACACTATAATAAAGACAGAATGGTGAGACTGGGGGGTTAGATGCTTTCTGTAGTATCTCTGATCACAGCAGAGATTTATTAGCCTTTTACAGGGCAAGCTAAAGCCAGTGTTTAGGTCTACCCACTGGAAAAGCAAGAAAGCTGTGCCTTTGTTCATTTTTGTGATCATTTGGCACTGTGTTTTCCTGCTGTTGTTTGCATTCCTCTCTGTACGTTTCAGAGTATCCACGCCTGACACTCTCCCATTGTTATGCTCCTGAATTCCCATACAAAAAAGAAGAGAGTAAGAAAAGGTAGGAAGAAAAAGCGCTAAACACCCAACTTTCATGTGAGCCACTTTGAAATGTTTCTGATCAGTTACTGACATTTCACTGACAGCCCCACCAGAGTAAGTTTTGCAAAGTGAATTGGACAGCAATGGTCTGGCAGATCTTACACCACCAACTATTTCAAAATTATATCTCGATGAAACATGTTGGCAACTGTGTGTACATGACCTCTGTTTTTCCTTCACTGACAAATGCTGGTGGAAGCCTAAACCATTGTTCTTTTTATTTAAACCAAGTCTTTCAACTGGGAGCCAAGAAAATGCTTTTTTGGAAAGCTTTGAAAAAAATCATGAAAGAAATCCAGCAGCTTACAAGAATTTTCCATTGCCTTGCTATTCACAAAGAGGAATAGAAGTTTTCTGTATGCTTTGGGTAATCTGTAGCTCCTGAACATTGCACCTTGTCCTGTCAAATGAACTTATGATTAATAATGAATTTTTTTTTTCATTTTTATTGGTGCTTTCAGGCATTTATAGCCTTAGACTCTTCAGATTACTCCATTTTTTGACAATATATGTACATTTCCAATTCCTGTTCATAAAGTAGATCACTTTTCAGTCTTTATCATTTCTGCTGTCCATCATTCTTTTAACAGTTTTCCATACAACTTGAAATGTGGTACATTTATAGAAGCTATTTTTGGCACGATAATGTCAGGAATATGTATTTTCCTTCAGAAACCTCTCACCAGTTCAATCAAGTTTCTCCCTGTTAATGCAATTAAAGTATTCAGAACCAGCAGTGTGGCTCCCACTATAATCTGGCAGAAATGGTCTCATTTAAATTGGGGATTGTCAGAGGAGCAACTGTTGCCGACTTTGTGTAACAAAGAGAAGGGTGACCTTTCAGGTAAGTATGTGTTAAAAAAATGACACTTTGATCCCTACTGTCCCAGCATATTTGTGACATCATGTGTCCTGAGTAGGAAATAACAGTAAACAAGTAGGCTGTTCAGATACAGGTACTCTGCAGTTTTCAGCGCTTTTCACAGGGATTTTATTATATGGCATTACACAGAGGCCAGGCTGAAACTAACTCTGTTACTTCATTAGCCAAAGCTAGTACCTTGGCTAGATTTAAAAAAGCTTTAGTAAAAAATCTTACTCATTTTTTGATAATTTCATTCACACAGAATCATGGAATGGTAGAGGTTGGAAGGGACCTCTGGAGATAATCGAGTCCAACACCCCTGCCAAAGCAGGTTCACCTAGGGCAGGTGCACAGGAAAGTGTCCAGAGGGGTTTTGAAAGTCTCCAGGGAAGGAGACTCCACAACCTATCTGAGCAGCCTGTTCCAGTGCTTCATCACCCTCAAAGGAAAGAAGTTTCTCCTCATATTCAGATGGAACTTTCTGTGTTCAGTTTGTGCCTGTTGCCCATCATCCTGTCTCTGGGAACCACTGAATAGAGTCTGGCCCCATCCCCTTGGCACTCAGTCTTCTCTAGGCTAAACAGATCCAGGTCTCAGCCTTTCCTCATAAGAGAGATGTTCCAGTCCCCTAACTTGTCTTCGTAACCTTCTGCTGAACCCTCTTCAGTGGTTTCCTGTCTCTCTTGAACTGGGGAACCCAGAACTGAAAACAATACTCCAGATGTGGCCTCACTAGGGCAGAGAGGGAGAAGAACTTCCTTCAACCTGTTTCCCTCACTCTTCTTAATGCATTCCAGGATACCATTGTCTTTCTTGGCCACAAGAGCACGCTGATGTCTCACGGTGAACTTACTTCCCACCAAGACTCCGAGATCCTTCTTCACAGAGCTGCTGTCCAGCAGATCAACCCCTAACCTTTACTGGTATATGGGGTGCAGGACTCTACACTTGTCCTTGTTGAGATTCATTAGGTTCCTCTCTGCCCAACTGTCCAACCTGTCCAGAATGGCAGCACAGCCTTCTGGTGTGTCAGCTACTCCTCACAGTTTTGTGTCATCAGTGAACTTGCTGAGGGTACACTCCATCCCTTCATCCAGGACACTGATGAAGATGTTGAACAAAGCTGGACCCAGCACTGATCCCTGTGGAACTCTGTGAGCTACAGGACTCTGAACAGACTGTGCCACTGATCACAGCCCTCTGAGCTGAGTTCTCAACGTATCACCACACAGACCTCTACCATGAGAGGGATCCTCAGGCCTGGACTCAGACGCACTAGTTTCTTTGAAGATCTGGAGCACACTGTCTTCTTGTATGTTTATATTGTGCAGTGGCAAAAGAATCTGGCTAAATGGCTAAGAGCCCATTTTTATTTTTTTTTTCCTCTTGCTCTTCTGAAAGACAACACTTTGCTGTCTTTGCTTGTACAGATATTTCCCAACTTCAACTTTAGCTTCATTTTGAAAGGTTCCTAAATGTCTTCATTATTTCTTTCACAACTCCCAAACACATCTCCCCTTAAGTTGAGGACACATATATATTTAGTTAGTTCAGACGCCACCCCATCATCTTTTTAGTCAGTCCTTGTTCCTCCAGCTGAGTCTAGTGATTTTCCTGAATTTTCTTGTAAAAGGTTCTTTGATGTCCTCATTTTCATTACTCATTGTATTGCAAACCAAGCCAAACTGGTATTTAAAATCTTGGTATTTTGTCCAATTATGAAGTAGTATATTTTGTCTTAATGGAAATACAGCTCCCAAAAACAATTTACATTTTTGCTGTGGTCTTGAATATTAATGAGATTTCTTTTACTCACAAACTGGAGCTGTTTGACAGTCTGGTATTATTTTTATCCAGATTTTTCCGGGAAGTTGGCAACGGTATACGCTGGAAAGCAGTTCTTCAGTAGCTCTTTCACTGAAATTGGTGGTTCATCAACACTGTCTGTAATTTCTGTTTCGCTTGCACAGCAATAGAATTCAGTATGAATTGCAAATAAAAGGATTCTCATCATCATGCAGTTTTTTGGCACATGGAGTCGATTTAACTCTGCTGGTTTAGAATGTTTTCCTGTGTGGTAGAAATATATAAATAATTTAGGCCCTTACCTAAGACTGACCACAATTTGCCCAAAGTTAAAGATTTTTTCCCCTGTTCTAATGTAGTTAAACAATGAGCCAGCATAATATCAAAACATCAATACCAAAAAAATTAGAAAGTGTTAATATAAAGCATGAAAACCATGTGAGATCAGGCTCTGCCCTAGCTGAATTCTATAGGTCTGGTAAACAGGGCAACACTGGTGGCTTCAAAATACCTGCTTTGTCTATTCACTTTCCTCTCACAGACTTGCATGGCTTAGAGCAGAAGAAAGAGCTCAAACTTCTCTTTGCAAGGGTCCCAAGGGCTCTTTCTATAGCCAAGAATAACCAGAGCATAGATAAGCTCTTTATGGCAGGATCTATGACATGGCTAAAGGCCCCTATTATTCTTGTTCTGCGCAATTTAGAGAATTTCTTTTGGCTGATAGTATTTTCAAGGGAATAATTCCACTTAGTAGGCCTCTGTACATCACAAAATTGAAAGTATCTTACTTAATTTACAGTGCTACAGCAGAGTCTCTGCTGCACGCAATTTAATAATACATTCAAGTAGTAGTTTAGTAATATAGTCAAGTTACAATATACCTAAATCCATAGGGTAATGATTATCTTACTGAAACCTTGGTGTTATAAATACATCCTATTGGCAATGTGCCTAAATACATTAAGCAGCCAGTTGCAGATTTTAATTCTAAGAAACTCTTGGGTGATTACTTGCCTTTATTTTCTTAGTTGTGTGACTGCCTTAAGTATGCCTGTTTTGCTGTATCCTGGCATATTTTTTTAAAGTATTTTCAGAATGTCTTTGCAGTTCTTCAAGGTGTGAATTTATACGTTCTTCAAACTCTCTTGTATGTTTCTCTTCTTCTTGAAGGAATTTTTCTGTTCTTGCAAGGAAAGACATCTCGGCGGGAGACTGAGCAATGAATAGAAAATCATGGTTAGTAAAAAACAGCAAGTGCTACAACATGTTTGCATTATCAAGTTTTAGATTTGGAACAGATCTTAACCTACAGCAGTTAACAGTGCTATAACACTTTATAGCTCTCCAAGAAAACATGAATTTGGGCATCTATTTCTAAAGATATTCAGGTGCCTAAATGACAATGTGAACCGGATGTTTGAATACCTGTGATATTCACAGCATTAGGATGTAGATTTAAATATTCCGTTAAAGAGAATTAAGCTGCTTCAGAACCTCCAAAACCTTTGGATCAGCTGAAGGTTATGTTCACCACTTGTATAATTTAGACCAGGACAGAGGAGAATAATCTGGTTTTGGAAATACAGAAAATAACTAGTGTTGGATACTGATTGCCTCCTGTAATTTTAGCTCTCTGCTTCTGTGATGTGAAGCTTTTGGAGGAAAGGAAGAAAACCTATGCTCATTTTAGTACTATCAACTTCAAGCCCTGGTATTTTGGAGAATGTACTAAATTTTATGCACTGCAAGTAGTTCACTGAAAAATCTTTCTATTTAATGAGCATTTAGCAGACTGAGACATAAACCATACCAAAATTGGTTTTAAAATTGTTTTCAGGGGATGCAGAGTTGTATAAAGCAAAGGACATGAGTGAGTCTTTACTGGAACAAGTTCTAAATTTGTAAGCAGCAATTTTTGTTAATACTTTTTGCTACTAATGAAGATGCATTCATTGGAATGTCTTTATCAAAATAAATATTAAATAATTTTTCTTTACTTAAAGATATTATGTTTGTTATTAGTCTAGAATGTTTGAGTTTGTTTTGTTTTTTTCCTACAAAGCCTACCTGTCAGCACATCAAATAGGAAGGGCTTCAAATTATTTAAATATTCAAATGTTTTATGGAAAAGGCCAATTCTATTACACCTGTACATTTTTATTCTAGGGTCCATTACATCAGAATGGGACACTCCCCATTTCCACCGCAACTAGAGACAGATTTGATCTTTGCTTTCAACCTGGTTTAAAACTGTCCTTTAGCAGCTTTTCAAGCCAAAAGATACTAACTAGAGAAAAGCTTTAAAGGCTAGTTCAAACTCTTCACAAACCTTGAGATGAAAGGTAGAGATTTCCTATAGGAAACCCCTTTTCAAAGTACAGCAAGTAAATTCTGAATGTAATACCATCCTTCTAAAGTGAGATAGGCTTTCTGATCTATAGGGCTCCTAAGATGAAAATCACAAGCAGCAGAATCTTTTTCTTTCCAGTCCCTCCAAATTACTGTTTTAAGAGGGCAAGGAATAAAAAGTGCCTTAATTTTCCATATAGGAATAAGGAACTGAAATAAATTGGAACGCCATGCCACAAACCTCTTCTATCAATCCTTGCACTAGCATGGGTAAGAAAGAATGTTAATCTTCCAATGTTTGAGAAACTCTGTGGGGAGATCACCTGACTTCTGGTTGTCCTCAGAAACACATGCATGATTTTCCATCTGTAAATCATCATTCTTTTCATATGAAGAGTTGTTCCTGAGATTCTGAATGCCATGGATACATGCACATTTATTTCTTCATGGACTAAATCACAAATATATCTCCTTTTGACATTTGCATTCCATGCTAGAACTATTTTGAACTATTTGAAGAAGGCTTTTGTACTATGAAGAAGACATTGGATTTGGAGGCTTTACTTACAGAACCACCATGTGTTTCACTTGCATACCAACTCTGAAGTCACTGATTCAATACTGAGCAAATAAAATATTCCCAATGAGAAGTTAAGAAACTGTGAAAATGTGAATCTGAAATATTAATTTAATAGGTGTCAGCACCTAGAGAAAAAGTCGTGTTGGCCATTTCCATGTGGGCATCTGACTTACACAACTGTTAATCTTCAGAAATGCTATGTCAAATTATGAGAGATTCTCAGAGATTCATTCTAATGTCGTTTACAACTGCTGACTTATTAGAAACATACTGTCCTCATGATCAAGCTATCTTCCTAAAATGCTAGTGTCCTTGGACTCACATCAACATACTTTGATGTGATGATTTTTTTTTATTGAAATACACTGTAAACTCCCAGTGAGATATTTCTGAATTTCCTCAGAGCTGAGAGAAGAATGTTTATCATTTAGAATAAGCAGATCATGGTTTCCTACAACTCCTTACCTGAGGGTCAGACATCACTATCATTTTACAAAGGTCCCTAATGCACTAGGTTTTATGTGCTTTGAGAGAAGGTTGTATCTTAACAGGTCTAAAAGGCAACATTGCTTATTAGCAACTAAGCTCTGCTTTCATTGTGTTCTTTATTGTCTTTACTTTCAGTGCCTGAGGAAGTAAAACCATAAAGAAACTGTTTTAATCCATATCTCAGATGAGATTCATAGTCTCTAATTTTGAATGTCTTTTCCTCAGATAACACTTCTTTTATCTCTTCCAGTTTTCTAACTGGAGCTGGGTAGAAATAGGTCCACTGGTAAGCTTTCAGCCTAACTTGTCCGGGTAGTTAGGCAAAAAGGACTCTACTTTTTTATTTCTACAGTATCAGCTGATCCCATATTTCTTTCATGTATAGCAGTAATGAGAACCACCTTTTTGCCTCATCATTTGCTGGAAATGAAGGAGTGCACTTGTATATTTCCACATTTGAAATATACAAGTGCACAAATGTCCTGGTTTGAGCTGGAACAGAACCCATTCCATTCAGTGGTTTTACTTTTCAGCTCAGTCTCTTCTAACTAACTTCACTATCTGAAGCTAGCGGCATATTTTGTAGACAGTGTCTGCTTCGAGCAGTGATAATGCTGGATGTTTACAGTTACTACCAAGCACTGATATGCAGAAAGGGTCTTGCTTATACTTGCTTCTGTGCAGATCAAGGTCACTGCTAAACATTATGTGCCAGGTTGGAGGTGCAGAAAGTAAGAAGCCACACCTGCAGGGAGGAGCAGTCAGGACAGGTGACCCTAAACTGACCAACAAGGGATTCCATCCCATATATGTCATATTCAGTATAAAGCTGAGGGATCATGAGGATCAAGTCTCTTCTTCAATGACCAGCATCCAAGGAGGACTCTGTCCATTCTGCCTTCAATACTGATCCATGTGCTCCTCAATCCAGTACCAGAATCCAGCTCCTGAACAAAGTTCCCAGACAGTCTGGGACTTCCCCAGTGCCTGCTCCACAGGTGGTGGTGATGTAATTGCCACTATGGGGGTGGGGTTTGATATATTTGTATATAAATTTCATTTTATTATCATTTGCATTAAAGCTGACTTAGTTTTCTTTTCCAGTCTTTGAGTGTCTCACCCTTATTCCCCGTATTCTTAAACAGAGTAATTTTGGTAGGACATCACCTGCAATTCCAAAGTTTCCAAGCAGTGCTACAAACACTCTTCAGAAAACTGGTCCTTACGAAGTTTTAAACATACTGGAGATTTCACTTAGGTGAAAGAAACATCAGTCCTGAAAACTCTGTCAAAAATGTCTGGTTTACAACATATTTAATGGTTCTGAACACAGAACTCTAGAGTAGCAGACTGTTGAATCATCTCTTCACTAAAGCTGTGGTATCAAATATCAGTCTGAGTGATGATCTAATTTTGATAAGCTTCTGAACTTGTACCTGCTTCAATGCCACCAATTTGGACTTAGACTCTGTATGAAAAATATTTCATAGTTTCATTATGGACTTTGCCCACACACCAGATGGAAAGTGTTTTTCTTATAATCTAGTCACTCTTGGCATCAGCCCTGTCCTGAGTGCCAGCTAGGAAATAGTTTCTTTTTAGCTAGCAGAAGTGTCTTGGAATGGACATTTTCCCTGGGCTGGCTGGAAACAGGTTATCTGGTGTCTCTCTCTGACACTTCTGATAGAAGAGAGTCCAACTGGTGTTTATCAGACTCTCTTGAAAAAGTAAGACATGAGAAACCAAAAACCATTTACTTAAAATTCATGTGAAGCGTAAGAATATAAAAGTGGAAGCGAGGTGAAATGCCCAGGTCTATATGATTCTCACAGTTCTCTGACTACTGGGACCCAGCTGTCAGTGCCATGGTCAGTGAAGGGCTGCACTGCAATCTCAGCTTCCCAGGCAGACCATCCCCATGGTGCTCCCTTATCAACAGTGAGATTCTGGACTATGAAGACAGGCTTCCAGCAGCCATGTCTCAGATAGGAAAATACCTGTGCCCATTTCTGAGGTGACAGCAGAACTGGTGTATGACCACCACAAACTGAAGATGATTGTTGGTGTCATGATGCTTCTTCTCTTCTACGTAAGGTGACAAGTGGCAAGCAAATTGCCTATTGGTTCTCCCTAGTAAATGCTGAAGTTTTCCCCCTTCTCTCTCTACAGACTCAGCCACACACCTGCAGTTCAGGGTCTCTTGGGTACGAAGATGCACGTACCGCAGCTGAACAGAGAGATGGCTACAGCCCATTCCGTAGTAAGTGCTGTGAGGTCTGGAAAATACATGCTAAATTTTCAAATGGAAAAAATTAGTGGCCTGTAGTGGAGGCCTAAGGAAGAATAGAAGGTACTAAGGAAGAGGCTAAAACTCAAATTTACAGAGAGATCTAAAGTCAGAGAATTATGGGAAGTTTTTCCTAAGAAGTTGCCCTAGGCAAAGTGGGATTTGTCTCACTTGTCATGGAGGTTGGTAATCTCCAGTCTGTGAAGACTGAAAGAAAGAATGCTGCACTATTCCTCTTACATTTCAAGAAAAGTAAGGATTATAGTACAGTTATCATTTCTGCTCCTTTTCAAATACAATAGCTAACACATAGAAAAGAGTTGCAGCAGTTCCTCTAATTTCATCCATCAGTTGAATGCTGTAGAAACTTTATTTGTCTAACAGCACTTAAGGCAGTAAGTTTGCAGTCATTATGGAAATACATGAAGCAGAGTGCCCTTACAGAAGGCAATATGAAGCAGAGTGCCCCAATATAGAAAGCAATGAGCTAAAATGTAGAAATCTCTCTCACAGTCACATAATGGCAGGTAATTATCACCATCGTTATTAGAACAGAGGTATGGCCCAGTAGGGGATGTTTAATCTCCAAAAAAAAAAGCATTTATCTTAGGATAAAGTATTTCCATTTTTGCTAGGCTGACACTGTGTAAATAATAATGACAACAGAGGTGATCTAATTTTTGGCTTCTCCAAGGCTGGATCCACATATGGATTTTTGAGAATATATGTGTTATAGGAAAATAGTCACTTACTGATGATTTTATTTCTTCTGCATTGTAAGAAGGGCTCAGTAAGCTGCCCACTCTTCCCTTTTCAGGAAACAGCCCACCAGAGCCCAAAGGATAACTCACTGGTGGTGATGGAGATTTATCATCTATTTTCTTTCCATGACCTCTCTGAAGCTTATGAGAAGATAAAGTGCTATCACTTTTCAAACCAGTGATACTGCCATGGCCATATGAAGCAGGACTACAGATTCTGAGGTATCCACTGGCTGGGTACATAGCAGTCCATTGTTCCAACTCCCATTCATCTTTCTTTTGGAAAGTTCTGATAGAGGAAAAAAAAAAAATCAGCATATGAAAACCACTTAAAACTCTAAACTGTCACAGCAAAGTCAAGGATGTTGTGGTTTGGTTTGTTGTTTGGTTTTATTTTTTTATTTCTTTTTTATATACAGTTCTGATTACTTAGCTGTTCAAATTGATTCATGCATCAAGTTATGGGCAGAAGATGAAGCATTTCCAAGTTTCATCAATTTAGCAACTTCCCACTGAAGTTACTGTAAATGTCTGAGTGTACATTCTCTGTCTGCTTCAGCCATGACTTAAATCACACTAATTTAAACCCTTTCACTGGATCTTCAGTTGAGTAACCTTGTCATATAATTGAGTAACCTTGTAATATAATTGTGGCAGGACAAGAGCTAAACCACAAACTCACTTGAGGTATTGAAGATACCAATAGTCCTTAAGTGTTTGTTACCCATCGTTTCCCTTTAGCTTTCCAGTGGAAGAAGCTTTGTCAGCACTCATCAGCCATGTCTTGGTAACTTAGCTTACAGTATAAAGGAAACTGGACTGAATTTAGCCACACAAGTAGAGGAAATAAAATATGAAAGTGGGAGTGAGACAGGATACAAAACCTACCATTAGTGGCTGGCTAATTAGTCAGTTTTGATTTAATATTGCCTTAAACAACTCTGTTCAAATAGCTAGAATTTAGAATGAATGTTTAAATCAGTTTAAAAAAAAAATAGTTCAGGAATCTTGCATTTTTACTGCAATACTAGTTTTGCCACGGGTTTGATGCTAACACATTGAAGATTAAGATGAGAAATTAGGACATTTTTAAAATTCACTTTAAAAAAATTGTACATGAACATGCTTTCTTACCAACGAGTGAAATCTTCAAGCTTAAAAAAGAGTTTCTAAGTATTTTATTACAATGTAACCCATTTTCAATGATCAGAATGGATGTGGAAGTGTATATCTGTATTCATTTGTAGTTCTGTAGAGCAAAAGCTATTATGGTTAACAGGAACTTAAAAAAAAAAAAGGCAAAAAGCAAGCTATTTTCTTCCCATTGAAAATATCTTCTTTCCTAACAGTTAACTGAACAATTCTGAAACAATATTGATAAGAGCATAGAATTTTGAGACTTGCTTGTTTAAATTTCTGCTGAATTAGACTAATTTTCAGTTGCATCTTGTATTATATACCACAACATGAAAAAAAAATTAGTTTTTATTACATTTATTTTCCAATATTTCTGACTGAGTTAAAAATTTCCATTGTATTGATGTCTGTGCTTATGATAAAACTAAAATTTTAGTCTTTGGAGTTAACTACTATACTAAAACATGATAGCCTTTTGAAAAGAGCCTATAATCACAAATGTCCTGAAACAATTACTAATTTGAAATGCAACTATGAAAGCTTTTAAAGATCAAGTTCTCTGCTACTGAACTATAATTATTATAAATATTCAAGAGTATGCAGTGCTGCTCAGATCTAAGGAAAATAGCTTAAAAAACAAAACCAAACAAACAAACAAAAAAAGAATTTACCAAGCACAGGAAAAGGATAGTGTTTTCTGTAGAAAGATCACATTATCATTTTCTAAAGTTAATTTAAATATTAGGTGTTGTGAGAGGGTGGCTGTGCAGTTTTAATGGACCCTGCTTATACATAAGCCCTGAAATATGAAACTGAGTACTCCATAAATGGACTGTGCAAAAAACTAACTCAGAAAACTAATGAAGAACATATTTTTCTCTGATTATAAAAAAAATAGTGATTAAGATACTCTGAATGCAAATTCTAATCATGATACTGTGATATTATTTTACATTCTATCATAAAACTCCCTGAGATTATTCACCAAACCTTCCAGTTTTCTAAAACACTTAAAATACTTACCTTTAAGGGGGCAGAGTTTTCTGTTTTGTTTCATGCTTTTCTTTAAATAAATACACTCTGCCCTTTGGGCACAGGAGAATTTTTTTCTTCATTCCCCCTGTTTTAAAGTCCATTCCATCTATTGTTTGGATGAAGGGCGCAGTGAAAAAACTTGCCACAACTGAAGATAGATAGCATGAATAATAAAATCGCCAATTTTTTTTTCATCTTGTGTTCTGACCTTTTTGGAAGTAATTTCCTCTGTAAACCCGCAGTAAAGTCTCTGTGATCTGTGTGCTTTTTTCCCCCAGAACTGCTTCTCTATGTATTTAATAACAGTTATTACTGTTATGTTATAGCTTACTTCACTAAGACCAGAATTTTTAGACTTGGGTGCCTACAGTTATGGTACCTTTTAGATAGCAAAACCAGATACCTCTCAAAAAAGGACTGATTTTTAAAAGGAATTCCACTTCCTACTGTAATCTGTAGGATTGCTAGGGCTGTTTGCTATCTTGGAAAAACACGACACCTACATTTAGGTGCTTTGATGTGGATACTATGCCTTCACTTCAGACAGATTTCACAGGTAGGGTTTAAATTTCTGCGAGGTCAGTGCAAAATAATATCTTAGAACAGAGTCCTGCTTTGAATACAAATGTAAAAGGAGGCAAATATCTGCAAATTTGTGAAAATCTGTCCATTTGTTAACTACAGCAATGCAAAATACAGAATAACTACAGTTGAATAACTGATGCTTTCAGTGGGTTTACTGTCATGGAGTATTTGACATATACACGTACTTCACAAAAATAATATCCCTGTTGACATGGTGACATATGGGACAAGAAGTGAAAGAACAATGTCCTCGCAGAAGGGATTTATATAGACAGGATTGATTTTTTCAAACTCATACATAAAATCAGCCTGGTCCCTGTGTGATCAATGTCTTCAGTGGTGCAAAACAAATTCCTTACGTGGCTTGTGCTGGTTGACATACCTGGTCTCAGGAAAGAAAACAAGTAGTCTTCAATAACCAGAATGTCATCAGAATTCATGTTGTTGCTTTTCCCTTGCAAGCATAACTTCTAGCTTGATTTTAAAAATGGTTAAAAAGGATTTTTCTGAAGAGATTTTTCACTGCTTCCAGTTTATCTATTGCAATAACTGATAGAGTGGTGAGTATGGCTGAGTGTGTGACTTCCAAAGTGTAGTGGAGACAGATAGGCCACTGTCAACACAGGTCCTTTAAGAGTTCCCCAGCTACCTTAGAAGACATTCAGTCTCAGCCTTTAGCCCCTAGCTTTTGCCACATCATGAAATTGCACTTTGGTTTGATCAGTTACCTGTTTTGTGTATATTTTAATGGTAAATAAGTAACCTTTTTTTTGGGAACTGACACGCTTGTTGAAATTTGGAAGAAGCAGGTTAAACACATTAGCTTCATCAGAGAAAGTCCTCTTCAACCATGCCAAAATTTAAATCAACTGTATGTGGCTAAGATATAAATAAAGGATTGAAATCTCAAGGGTGGGGAAAGCTTATGTAAATCGCAATTAGAAGTCAATTATTATCTCTGAAACCAGTAATTTATTAAAGTGGTTATAGGTAGGTTGTGGCCACAGTCTTTTTTAGCAAAAAGGTGCTACTCCTGAAATATCTTACTTTGTAATATTTAGAAATTCACTGTATACTGCATGAAAGAAGAAATCATGCCTCTTTCTAAATCACCAGTATAACTCCCTGCAATTCCTGTATTTTCTCTAGAGGTCTCCTATCTAACCAATGACAGTGCCCATGCCTGGGATTCTAGTACTAATTTTGAGATATTCCTGAAAAATAGTATAGACTACATGTGGTTGAAGAATTATTTTTTTTTAATTATGCAAACCTTTCTGCATTTCTGAATGAAAAGATGAAAAAGTACCTCTTCTGAAAATTGCTATATATGTTACTATTACACAAACACACACAACCCTGCCCTTGCACAAACACCATGTTTTCTATTTTTCTACTATATAAAAAAATATTTTTGCCCTTTCTCCCATGCCATAATTACCATGGAAACAGGACTGCAAATTAAAATAGAAATAACATGATTTATGCTCACAATAAAACAAAATATACCCCAGAGTTTAACTCAACCAACATCAATTGCCTAGTTTATCTGCATACACCTGATGGTTGAAAATTTAATTTTAGTTTTCTGAGAAAATCCTGAGGTAGTTCCCTTTTTGGGAACAAAGAACTGAGAGTACAGAGAAGGCCCAGTCTTAAAATGACTGCCCAGTTTATGTGTCTACACAGTACATGTGGAATTTGCACATTTTTTGAAATCTGTGTATATATTTATTCAGGTAAAAGCTTTTCATTTATAAATCAAATTCATGTTTCAGACCTGGGTTTTTAAAAGAAGGCTCAATGTATCTGTTTCATCAGATTAAATAGCATCATAATTTAAATAGGTTTTGTAGTGTGGTTGAGATTTCTGTTGTGAGAAAGGTTAGCTCTCCTAGGTTCCATTCTCCCAGTCTCAGTTTAACATTGTTCTTCAATGGCTATAAAATAAAATTCCTGCAAAGTACCTGCAGAGTTCTATTGTCTCATAGGCTTAAAATCTCATGAATGAAATTTCACAGTTCCTCATGTACAGGAAATGTAATTCCTGAGAAAATGGGAAAAAATCTTACTTATTCTCACTTAAGGAGAGTGAAAGTATGAGCAAAACTTGCACTGACCAATTTTTGGTGAATTTATGAGACTGCAGGTGCATAATAGTCTGTATCTTGCTTTGTAAATATTCGTTTCAGCAAAACCTTCAACTTCATTTGAAACTTAGCAGGAAAAGGACCATACCTGCCATTTTCATATATATGTGTGTATTATGTATATGCATCTATATATCTACATACCTACATATATATATTTACACACACGTGAATACCACCTCCAACTCTAAATATCATATTATAAGCAAATTTTAGGCAAGAATGTAGCTACACATTATGGAATGTCTTCCTAATTTGTGGAAAAAAAAATCACTTTAAAGTTTGCCAAAGACTGAATGTATGAGTTTGAAATCTTAACGTGTACGATTTTGGCTCCAATTACTTAAACTTTGATTCACAGAGGTATTTTACATTAGTGCTATCACTTATAATGAATAATTAAAATATTTAACTTCCTATTAATTTCTACTATCCTGTACTGTGAAATATGAAATTTTCTTTTTATTACTGCAATACCATGATTCTAACATGTTTTAAGGTAATTTGGTGCTTCACTGAATACAGGGAAATAAGAAGGAAGTCATCACTACATTGTTTTCTATGAGTCTGAGTATTTAAAAATCTCATTATTTTTCCCAACAAGTAGTTTATTGTAGTTATGATTTATTCAGCACATCTGAAATTGTGTTCCTTTTAAAAATCAGGTCAGTCATGAACACCAAAACTAGACAAGGCATTAAAATACATTTAATGAAACTTCCAACTAAATGAAACTGGAGGGACACAAAGCTTTTCAGCAGGGTTTGTAGTTCAAAATGCTTATTAAGATAACCTCCTGTGGAGCAGTTTACCTCTCATGTTGGTTTTTATATCCTTTCCTTGTCTTGTTTTTATTTGGCAGTAAAAATGCATTCTGTCCTGTTTTGCAGAACCTGGAACTAGGAATAACTTAAGGAGCACATAAAAAGTTTTTAAAGTTGTTTCATGTGAAAAATACTAAAATAATGATCAAACATTCCTAGGAATTCATTTATTGCCAAATTCAGTTATCCACCCAGAAAGATGTAGCAAATTCTCAGAAATATACTAACTAGGTCTGTTATTCATGTTGGAGGGAGTTCTGGATGAACAGAAACAGAAAAAAAAAAAGCTTGGCCCAGTTAGATGCTTCCAGAAAAGTTTCGCATATGTGTACAATCTAAGTATTACCTCTCTTCCTTTTCTTGCTTCTTTGCATGGGTTTGGCAGCTGAGCTCCATTTCTCCATAGGTATCTGTGCAACCCAGTATTGAAGTTTCTGTGTCATTTTGTAGTTTATCAAGACTATCTTGTAGTCTTACATTCTTATTCTCCAGTGTGTGAATGGAAGCTGTGAAATTTCCGTGTTCTTTCTTAGATAAATCTATATTCTGTTAAAAGCGATAAAACCATCGTTAAATAGTTATTTTTCCTCAATAAATGGATGTTAGTATTTTTAACAAGCAAATACAAAACAATGTTCTGTGCTAAAGACAGACCTAGCTACCACGTATAATCATGCAGCACTTAGAGCAAGCCAAAAGCATTGCCTCCAGAAAAAAACCACTGTAGATAAATGGAAAAGAAGGGATAACAGCCTCTATAACACAATAAAACAAATTAAAATTTCTCAACAAACATGCATTCAAAATATTATTGTTGTAAATTCATCACTTGCTTTGGAAAACTTATGACTTAAAAGCGACCATACCAGCTATAGCTGCCAACTGTATTACTCCCTCCAGTAACAATTGTACAAAAAATAACAAGAAAAAATATAGAAGTTCATTATTATACTAAATACAGGGTATGTCTACAGGCACAATTTAATATCTGTGTTGAGGTACAGTCACCTTCAGTTTCAGAAGCAGTAAAGCCACATCAGCACAGTGCTCTCCAGCAATGTTACTAAACCCTGCTTTTCAGTTGGGTTAGCCCACGTGGTATACAAGTCAAAATACTGGATGTGCAAGCAACACGTGCCCTGAGACCAGGGGCTAAGGAGATCCATCCACTAGGATATCGAGTGGTGAAGATGGAGATTAGCTCTGGAAGTAGAATAGCCAGGATACCCCATTCCATTTTTGTCCTATCACTTATTCCATGCTATCCTATCACTTATTCCTATGCTGCACATCTAAGCTAGCTAATTTGGAAGTACCTCTCTGCAGAATACTGCATTGCATTGCGTAAATGTATTTGCAGTAACAGCATGCTGTCATCAACAGAAATTCTCAAAAGATTTATCAGATTACACACAAGAGACTAAAACCCCATACATTTTATTAGGTTGTGCTTTCATATGTCTCTAAATTTACCTTTTTCTTTTATGAGGAGAGGCTGCGGGAGCTGGGTATGTTTAGTTTGGAGAAGAGGAGGCTGAGGGGGGACCTCGTTGCCCTCTACAACTACCTGAAAGGAGGTTGTAGAGACGTGGGGGTTGGCCTCTTCTCCTTAGTAACTACTGACAGGACCAGAGGAAATGGTCTGAAGCTGTGGCAAGGAAGGTTTAGATTAGATAGAGGAAGAAATTCTTCACAGAAAGAGTGGTGAGGCACTGGAACAGCCTTCCCAGGGAGGTGGTTGAGTCACCATCCCTGGAGATATTTAGGGAACAGGTAGACCTGGTGCTTCAGGACATGCTCTAGTGGCAGCCATGTAGGCAGTTATTTTGTGGTTTTGAAGTCATGTTTGATCAGGGTATTTAGGTGTTTGGGGGTTTTTTGGTGTTGTTTTTTTTTTTTATGGGTATGGTTGGACTCAGTGATCTAGGAGGTCCTTTCCTACCATGAATATTCTGTGATTCTGAGATATACACATACATATATCTATAATGCTGCACATGTATGTATAGGTAATACATCACAGGTAGACATATGCACCGTTTTAAGGGTGGAAGAATGTGACATTCTTTCATGCATTTGTCAGTCTATAGTAAGACAACTGGCAGGCCACAAATCCCCCAAAGATGTATTTACAGAAGTATTTACAATCAACATTCCAATGTTTTTTCTAGTGATAGATATAATAACTGCAGATGTTCTGTAAGCAGAGGAGGTTTAGAAGCTTTTTGTGGAAGATAGTGCGAATAATATTAATTAGATCTATATAAACTATAGTTTGACATGATATTATAGCATTGTTTTTAATGAATTAAACTTGTAATAACCCATGTTTGGAGACAAATAAATACTAAACTCTGAAAATAAGCTGGATAGGGGCAAAATGTGTCAGTTTTTCACACTGCTAATTAAATATCATATGAAAAAAGGAGCAAAATAATAAAGAAGGATACATTTTTGTATCTGTGAGAATAATGACTGAAAAAATAACTATTTCCTGAAGTGACATCACTTACAAAAGATAGGCTCACAGAAACTGCTTAATGATTAGACAGTAACTGAAAAAAATTAGCTTACTTCTAGTTTACTATTAATAAAGTAAGACCTATTCCTAGCTATACCCATATTGATGTGGTGTGTGAATACTATTTAGTTTTGATTATGTCACACACCTTGGTTTTATTTGTTTATGTTACACAAGTCAGAAATCTCTAAATCTGCCATGATCTCAATCTATATTTACAATAAAAGTAACTGCTCTTCATATTGCGTAAATTAATAAAAATTACCGTGCAACTTTTATATTCTTGGTTTTCAACCATCCCTTTTAGACGTGTGTTTTCAGATCTGATAACTTTGTATTGGAAATCCAACAACTAGGAAAAGATTCAATTCTTAGTTAAATAAAACAATATTACCGTTAATTTGAAATATTACTGAGTATAGATCTATGTTAATTTTACAAAACATACGGAAAGGATGATGAAACTAATTATTTTTTTCTTTTTTTTTAAGTACAGCAATACTGAAGCAGAAAGAAGCCTTAAACCATCTCTAATAGAAAGACAAACGTAGTTTCTCTGATTTTATTTACCTTTTTGAAGAAGTAGTCACTTGGGAAAATGAGGGAGTTTATATGCAGTTACAAGATACAAACAAGGACAGATTTTGCAGGCCACTAAAATTGGCTGAAATCCTAGTCATGAAGCCTAGGAACAACATCAACACTTTTAATGATATGAAAGAGAATGTGGCCTAGTAACAGGTGCCACACAGAAGAAGTCTCTCATTTTCCCAAACACTATCTTTCCTATTGTCAAAAGTAAAGTATTACATTAATCAAATGTTTTCAATATGCAGTGACACTCTCAGAAAACCCAGAGATAGCCAGAAACCTCTAAATAAGAATGTTCCTCTGGTTTACAAAATTAAGTGATGAAGATAATGTATCTGTTTTTAAAGCTGAAAGTTGCCATTAAAACACTGATATCTTACAGTTTTCAGCTTTAAAATTACAATAATTTTCTAACAGATATGTAACATTCTACAAAAATCTTTAAAATACCTGAAAAAATAGGAAATGTTCTAGATAATCTGATAAACAGTTCTAATGATAAAGCACATATGATAACAACAACCTGGAAGTTTTCAAGATCATTTGCATGCTAAAGTGGTAACTGCAATTGATGGTCAGAATGAATTGCAATTTAGATGTACAGTTGACATTTACTGGTGCTTTCTTGTTCCAGTATCAATTTGGCTCCTTTAGGACTATTTCACAGATATTACGACATGGCTGATGAAAAGTACAGCAAGAAAGATAATGTCTTTTTTTCACAGACAATGTTTGCCATTATCAATAATGTGGAGTAAAATGATCTAGGCTGGTTCTGTCTGCTCACATACCTGTTGTTTTGCTAACAATTTGTCTTTTATCTCTAACTCCATTTTTAACTGTCTTTCCAGAAGACTCGCTTTCTCCATGATAGTTGCTATAGTAATCTCCTTCTGATGAAGCTCTTCTATCAGGTCAGAGATTTCTGTCTTCATTCTTTCCTGCTCAGAGCAATGGGACTGCTCCTCTTGATAAACATAGTTTCTTATCTGTAGCAAATATGTTTCAAAACGAAAAAATGTTGTGCAGTAAATATGATTGCATCACTAGGTACCTATCGGCGACTTTTTTCTGCTATTGCTTCCAAGACACCAACTCTTAGAACCGAATCAGACATTTTTGAGATTTTGTAATAAAATGTCTTTGTGACTCAGTGAACATAGCTTTAGTTATTTTTACATCTTTTTTTCAACTCTTCTGTTGTGCTTGCACTTGCCTATTTAGTATTGGAAAAGAACAAAATATAAGGCATTTAAATTAACATTTAAGAAGGAATGTAATAAAAATAATTTTAATTTTAAGAATTGGAATTTATGGCAAACAGTATCCAAGGAAATATCCATTCCTTAAACTTAAGTATGATTTATTTATATTGCTGCTAAGTTAATTTAGGTTTAAAATAAGTTTAATGCAGCCTAAATTAACTTAGGAGCAACATAAATAAATCAATCTAGTGACTCTTTAATGAGGAACTATGTTAGAAATAAAAAGTGTATATGGTAAATCATTTTAGGAGAATTATTCCTGTCATTATATATAAAATCAAACTTCTATAAAATCAAACAAATTATGTATAAAGTCAAAATTTCTGCTCTGTCTCCTGTGCAGAATTCTCCAAAGAATCAACACAAAGATTGCTTTCATAATCTTTCTACTATAACCAACAATTTAGTATGAATAGATTTTTTTATGTAAGAAACAAAACTGCCAAAACCAGCATAACAACCTTTGAACCCATTTTAATAATTCCTTACAGTACTGAACACAGTAACAGATGGCCTTTCATTTTTATTTATGCAAACCACACAGAACTACTAGAATTGTAAACAAATAGATGTAGATGCAAAAAAAATAAGAGCTAGATTATGACTATCACACCAAAATTGCTGCATCCAAGTCAGCTGCATCCAATTGGAGATATTCCTGATTACATTGCTACTCAGCAAAATCATAACATGCCTGAATGAGGAGTTCTGAGCATCCTCTAGTCCCAGAGTGTTTTGACTTGCCAATCTGTATGCCATTCCATGGTGCCATGCCACTAGTGCTTGTGATGCACAGTTCAAATGAAAGACCACTGCCTTAGACCGTTCAGGAGGTGGCTGGTTAAGCTTAGCTTTGTGTGGGTACCTGCCATAGTGACCTGTATCAGCTGAGTTGTTATCATATCTTGCCTCTGAGACCACGTACAAACTACTGCTTAACTCCTATAGCCTATTAATTACTCATAGAGTAATAAAAGCCCCCTGTAGAGGGCTTATTACTTGCATGGTATTATCTGAATCGCAGTGATGCTTAGGCATGGTCTCTTCCACTAGTACCATGAAGTAGTTAGTTCTGTTGCTAGTGCACGGAACCAAAATGTCAATTATACAGCTATCCAACTACCTCCAGACATGCAACCATATATGAAAACTTCATGCTCTTCTAAAACCAGTTTCTGCTCTCTTCTGCATATGCACATACCCAAGGGTAGTATTTTTCTCTCTTCTAAAAATCCTAAGCTGCAGTTAAGATCTGGAAATACTTAATAATATGAAATACCCTGTTTACCTCTTCTCCTTGGTGTTCTTGACTTTGTGCCAATAGTAATAACTCAGTGCTTTTATTTTCTAGTTGCTTGTTAAGTTGTACACAAGATGATTGATGCCTTTAAATAAGAAATAAACAAAACATGAAGCAAGCAGAACTTTCATTAACCTTTACCTTACAGTGTCCTCCCCACAATTTAAAATTGTGGAAGAACTGCTTGCTGACGAAAAAAAGCCCAAAGCCAGCTAAAGATTTGGCCTAAACAAGGTTGGATCTTGGGAGATTTCTGGAGATTTCTAGAGATTAAGGACAATGCAAGTGAGTGCAGAATCCTGAAATATCTTGGAGATTGATATTTCGTATAATCCCAAACAGCTACAGTAGATTAGATAAACCATAAAATGATGAACATTTTACTCAAAGGACGTCAGGGAGAATCTGAATTTCACTACTTCCCAAGTGGTTTAATGCTGAAAAAATGAAAGACACTGTAAACATATAAATAGAAATACATGAAATGCATTGATTTGTAAAGATCTAGGCATCACTAAAGCCTTTTTACAGAGCCTGCATCTATTGCCTGCAATCTTGTCATATATAATTGCTGTTGAAAATGTTTACTCTAAAATTGTTTAGAATCTGACATTTAAATCCAGAGTATCTTTGTAAACAGACTGAATTTAAATCAAACATAAGAAAAAAAGTTATTAGCTCAGAAGTACTTGTCAATTTAAATATTCTTTTCAACATACATACTTGATTTTATTTTCCTGCATATCTTTATATTCCCCGATTTTCAAGAATTCTGTATGCAACTGTTGGCATTCCAGTTGTATCCTTCTCCAGAGAGCTTCCCGTGTCTGCAGCTCATTTCTTAATTCTGAAAAGCCTGCCTCCATGTTCTAAAGCAACAGGCAAAAAAAAAAAAAAGAGTTATATAAAATGAGATACTCAAAATGCTGTATTTTAACACATCATTTTCAATACCTGTATAATTTGTATGAAAGGACATGCATGCTTTCATCTTGAGTTTTATTTCAAGTTTCATTTCTGAAAAAGGCAGTGCTTTCATGTCAGTTCCTTTCTCTAGAAATGTCATCTAAAAATCAGATGCTGAATATTCTTTAGCTCTTGCAGTGTTCTACTGCATCTGTCTCTGAAACTACCACAGGAAACAACATTTAGAAGATATTTATGGGACTAAATGCATCTGAAACAGGTAGTTTGCTTGTTTCAGCAGGTTTTGAATCCTAGAACATGCTTCAAATGCAAGAATTAGTGACATGAGTAACGTCCAATTTCTATTTTCCTAACAGCATTTCCAAATTTATAAGCTTGAGAAGTATAAGGCTATAGAAAGGCAGGATTAGGTACATTGCCTGGGAGCTTGGAGCAGATAAATCTAGACTTAGGTACTTAGATAAGGTGTGTGCTCAATCACCTCCAAAACTAGTTCTAGCTGCCTGGAGTTAATTGCTTATTAAAATGAACTCCACAACCTGAATCTGCATGTTACATTTGGCATCATAAAATCTTAATTCTCAAAAAAAAAAGAGAATTCTCTCAAAGTATGCTGAAAATGTACTAAGGGTAAGAACTTGGAAATACAACACACATATAACAAAACTAGCAATAGTAATCAGATTCTTGCAATAATAATATCCAGATCCAAATCACGTTCCAGATTAAAATAAAAATAAAATGTATCTTCCGATTACATTCATCCTTTGCCTTTAAAACTATTACACTAAAACCAGTAGTACTTTTCATCATTTCTTCATTTTATTTTAATATGTTTCCATCTAATAAATTTTTTTTCCTGGCAAAAATAAAGCCTTTAAACTTTCAAAAGACAACTGGAATCCAAGAATGACACTGCAAGCAAGGAACTTCAAAGATTTGTTTCCCCTAGAGCCTCATATTAGAATGACCTTCCTTCCAAGAAGCCTGTGGTTTTCCTCTGGCTGAAAGGGCTGCTGAAGACAGATAGGAAGCGCTTCTGCGTTTTTCATAGGAGCTGCATACATAGATTCATTCATCTTATCCTTTGTTAAATTAAGGCTGAGAGAGCTTTTTTAAACTCTGAAATGCAAGTCTGAGCATATTCAAGTGAAATAAAGCTTAATGAACTGTTAAAATTGTCTGCAAGACTTGCTTGTGATCATCTTCATGACTTCAACATTCAAGAAATAGCCACAATTATGTTATAATATATGAATCTGGGGGAGGGCTACCCCTCTTATTTCATTCTGGAGTGGATAAGGGGATTGAATGCTGCACAGTTGTGTGGTAGAAGTCATATCATCTGTGGTAGACTGCAGTGATCATACATATTTACATAAATTGTATTTTCTTCTGTGAATTATAATAATAGGAGGAACTATAGCAGCCACAGTTGCAGCCACAATAATAATTGAAACAGAACTTCAGATCTAGAGCTTCACACATCACTTAAAAAAATTATTTAGATATGTACCACTTATTTCTTTAGGAAATATAACTAAATATACCTAAATATATGTATCTCATCTAGTTAAAACACAAAAAAGAAAATTAATTTTGAACCAGAAAACTTTAGGTTTTGTTCAGAAAATATCTAATGAAATAGAACTATAAACATAGTTTTAACTTTGCTAAATCCTCTCTTTTCTTCTGTGAAGTTTTGCTTCAACCAGCTTGCCATGTTTGATAGCAAAAGGAAATCTCAAAATTTCCTGATTAGATCTTGTTCTAATTCTACTCAAAGCTGTTTGTGGTGAGTTGACTCTGGCTGAATGCCATGTGCCCACTAAAGCTGCTCTATCACTCCCCTCCTCTGGTGTACAAGGGAGAGAAAATGAAAGGCTCATGGGTTGAGATAAGCAAAGGGAGAGATCACTCAGCAATTACCATCATGGGCAAAACAGACGACTCAGGAAAATGGATTTAATTTATTGCCAATTACATCAGAGTAGGATTATGAGAAATAAAACCTAAATCTTAAATTATCTTCCCCCCACTCCTCCCTTCTTCCAGGGCTCTGCTTCACTTTTGAGCTCTCTACCTTCTCCTCCTGAGTAGCAGAGGGAGATTGGGAACCAGGGTTCTGAGAAGTTTATCAGGTGTTGCCTCTGCCACTCCTTCCTCCTCAGGGGGAGGCCTCCTCACACTCTTTCCCTGCTCCAGTGTAGGGTCCCTCCCACAGAGTGTAGTCCTTCAGGAACAGACTCATCCAGTGTGAGTCTCTCATGGCGGCACGAGTCCTACCAGCAAACCTGCTTCAGCATGGGCTCCTCTCTCTCCACAGAGCAACAGGTCCTGCCAGAAGCTTGCTCAAGAAGCTTGCTCAAGCATGAGCTTTCCATGGGGTCACATCTTTCTTCAGACATCCACCTGCTCTGCTGTGAGGTCCTCCACAGGCTGCAGGTGGATATCTGCTCCACTGTTAACCTCCATGAGCTGTAGGGGGACAACCCACCTCACCACAGTCTTCATCACGGGCTGCAGGAGAATCTCTGTTCTGGCACCTGGAGCACCTCCTCCCCCTCCTTCACTGTCCTTGGTGTCTGTGAAATTGTTTTTCTCCCATATTCTCACGCCTTCTGTCTGCAGTTGCACAGCAGGATTTTTTCACTTCTTGAATATGTTATCTCAGAGGTGCTACCACCACTGATGATGGGCTCCACCTTGGCCAGTGGTGTGTCCATCTTGGAGACGGATGACATTGATCTGTGGGACATAGGGGAAGCTTCTAACAGCTTCTCACTGAAGCCACCCCTGTAGCCCCTGCACTACTTAACCTTGCCATTCAAATGCAATACACTGTTCAACCTTTTAAATACAATTATACGCTGTATTTCTATGTAAATTAGTGGCCAGCAGCTGCACACTTTCCAAGAACGAAATCTCCAGTTTGATGTTTTCAGGCTGCTGCTGTCTCTGGATCTTCCGAAGTCCGTATTTTCTATAGAGCCAATAAACCAGTTCTTCCATACGTTTTACTTTATCACTGTTTCTTTGCTAATTAATAGTAGGAGAGAAATATTTAGAAGTAGACATAAAATTCTCACAGGCATAGAAGATATATGAGGCACGATGCTAGGCTTGCTCTCATTGCCATCAGCCTTACCACCAAAATTTGTGTCTACTCTTCCTGTCTTTACACACATCAAGTCCATCTATTCCCATCCTCCTCCGAGCAATCCCTCATGAAAACCTGCTTTCTTCTGGCTGACAACAGGCCTTGCACATCCTTTTCACCATACATTGGCTTTACATCGGTGCTTCCCTTCTGCAGCTATTTACAAATGTGTCTTTTCTAAATGTCACAGCAGGATTCCACACCACCAGCACAGTTATTCTGCAATGTTCTGCCCTTTAGCTGATAATGCTACATACATGTAGCTCCACTTCTAGTTAAAATCTCTTCAGTGCTTCCTACAGCTCCTCTGTTCTGTTCACATAATTTCAAAAATCCTCTTGCTTAAAGGCTACAGCATAATGAAATCTACTCTCTCTATTGTACAGCATCTATCCACCTGCCCCAATTGTCATGATTTTTTTCCTCTCCATATTCTAGACACTCTACCTTTGATGGTAGCCTTTATGACAGGCCCTAAACAAGAGGTTTTTGATTGCATATCAGTAACTTGTATAAAGGCAAATTACTGAGTGCCTCTTCTGACAAGACCTTAAATTAATTTTCACCACATATATGTTAATTCAAATAAAGTATATTGCATATGAAGTTACAACTTTGCACGGTTGTCCATGAAGAGAAATAGATCATTGTTCTCCAGAAAGAGTTGAAGTTACTATAGGCCACTCAGTATATTAGTGAACCTTGAAGTGTTTAAATACATAAACAAAAGTATAATTTACATATATATTACCAGAAAAAAACAAACAAACAACAAAACAGCTCTGAGAATCTCATTCCTGATCTGTTTCAAACATGGCTAATAAAAAAGGCTGTAAAGATTTGTATTATCTCAATCGTGTCAGAACTCATGTATCATGACCAAAGGAAGAGGCCCAAGGGGCTTTCTTCATAGATCATAGCTGAAAAATGGTAAGCTAGGCGTACAACAAAAACTGATGGTTCTTCACAGAGTTGGCAACTTAAAAATTCAATCTTCTCTCAATGATAATATAGTATACCATACAAATTTCTATATATTTATTAACTAGCTATATAACACAGTGTATAACAAGATGTAAATTAGATAAAGAGATTTCAAAGAAGTCATTTATATACAAGGACGCAAGTGAACCAGGCTAAGTTCCTGTAGATGCTACGAATATAGGAAATTTATAAAACCCTAGATAAACAGACAAAAATATAATATACGACTACATATCAAAATATTTGTTTTTTCTTTGTGTTACTAAAAAAATTGTACTGTTCACAGATCATCCTGTGTTCCTGCAAAGAATATACCTAATGTACAGAGCTTTTATATATGCATCTCAGTACAACTTTTGAAAATATACTCCAACATTAATTCCTCAGTCAGCGTGAAAAAGAAAAATTATTACTACCTGGCACTGGTTTTGGTACATTTTTATATCCTCACGGAGTTTCAGATTTTCTTCTTCTAATTTATTTTTGTTTATTGCTATTTCATTCACAGTTGCCTTTATCTTTTTGATAATCAGTTCTTCCTTTTCACTTCTGGGCTGGCCAAAGGTAATTACCTCTTCTTGGTTTTGTTTTGTATTGTTTATTTGGAATTGATAATCTCGGGTCTGCTTCTATAAAATAAGAAAATCATTTAAATGAAATTCAATAATTATATGTAAATTGTTAGGACCAAACCATTGCTGCTAAAATCATAAAACTATCTCTATCTTCACCGGGATTTGCTTAGAAAAGATGGCACAATTGTAATAGTTTATATTATTTTTCTAAAGAATGCTTCCTTCTTTTTTAGTTACATGTTTCTTGTTTTCAGTAAAAAAATGGTTCAGAAACTTTTAAGGGCACAGAATTTTCTCAAGGATTTGACTCCTCTGCTGTGTATTTCCCTAACACTTAATGTTAATTAGCCTCAAATGTGAAAAAGGTGCTTACAATGACCTAGTCAAAGCAGTTACCTATAAAAAATAAATTGAGAGAAATGTTCTTTGATTTATTAAACTCAATAGTTGTGTGTGTGTGCCTCGGGATAGTTATTAACCTTTGACTAGAGGGCTGGCATTACATAGTTCTTGTATAAACAGCTCAGTTACTACAGGAACTGTACTTCTTTGATAACATTGCTCTTAAACTCAGGGAGCAATATCTGTACATTCTACAGAGTCCCACGCTCCATTCAGTTTCTTGTACTAACCAAAATCTGAAAAACAAAACTTCAGAAAATTGGTATTGCCAATATTTGTGAATTCACAGGCACTGTGAAAACCATAATCACTATGGTAAATGGTTTTGCTGCTTAAAAAAATACAGGGATCCCTCTACTGGGAGATTAACAAGCAGCAGTAATCTTTCAGAAGACAGAGAATCAACTGAAAAATGACAACAAAATACAGCCTGGAAACCATCTATCATGTGCAGAGATCAAGTTGAGCAAGAAAATATATATTAAAAATAAATAGCATTACAAGTACCATATTTCAGTGACAAAAACTGCAAAAAGGCATGACTTAGACAGCTTTTGATGTCATTGACTATATCCCATACTTTATGTTGGCTGAACAACTCGCCACCGGCTGCATATCAAATAAAAAGTCAAAAAGAAATTTGCAGGTAAGTTTCACTTCTGCAGATGATAAATTAAGGTTCCCTCAGCATCTGAGTTTGACATACCAAAGTGTCAAAGCACCCTGTGAAAAATACAGTGCAAGATTCCATCTGGAAATCAAAGACCTCACAAAAGAGGAATTTGAGACAAAGACACAGGACTAATTGATGATTTTAAAACAGTTGAAGGGCAACAGTCCATCAGACTTCCATTTCATAAATTAGTTAGCGTTATGTTACAGTTGTGAAGAAAATTGTTTTCAAAGAAAGTTCACTGACAGCGGTGAAAGCCTCAACAGAAAAATGTGGACGATCACCCTGAGTACTCTATTTTGACTTATCTAACTATATATCAACATGCCTCAATCAGTAGTTTTGTCCAGTCAAAGCCTTGCTTTTCTAACACATTTTAACTAATTATATCAGATTTATGTAATACTGGTTTTGTATTTGCTTTTATATTCCTCTTAATCACGTATTTAATTTGCTCTTAAGTCACACCAGAACTTATATGCTCACAACTAGACTTTAAAGGTGGTACCCTACAAAGTAAGTAGGATACCAGATACCAGAGCTGTTGCTCTTTTACTACGAAGAACAAGCAAAATAAGAGTATACTGTTTTATCCAGGGAAAACTATAATACTTATAAGCTGTTATCTTTTTCACAATGAAAATGTTGGTTCCAAAAAGATAGTTGAAATTTTATAATTACCCTAAACCAAGAAATTCCCCAAATTAAAAAAAAATAATAAAATAATTATTTGCTCCTGAAACAAAATCAAATGCTTTCCAACATAGATTAACACAAATCTTCTGTTACATCTTTCCTAATATCTACTTTGGCACTTTAAATGAATAAACATCTTCCCATGTTTCAAAATGTGATACCAATGGAGTTTCAAGACTATTTAATGAGGACTGTGGGTTCAAGGCCTCACTAAAGCACTGCTGAGCTTAGTAGATTTTCAACACAGTAATTATTTCCTGAACACTAGATTTTGCTGAAAATATTCCAAGCACTCATTTTTCATTCTGCATAATTAATCAAATTATAGCATTGTGTTACATTGTTTTCACATTTCAATCTTAAATAAGGTCATTCTCAAATTATCTGGATCAGACAGTTTAACAGTAGTGATGTATTTAGTCAGTGATAGATGTATAACCCATTTATTCTTGTAGTAGCAGATGTTGGCAGGTAGGCTGCAATTGAAAGCATAAAAGATTTTCTGATGGTAAGGACTCTTCAATGCCTCAACAGATTATATTATTTAGTACGTATATATTAATCAGGAAAAAAAAGTAAAATGTATTGATACTTACAAAGAAAATTATCTGTATTAACTCATAAAACGACTAAAAACACTAATAAAACTTGGATAAAAGAACAAACCCTGAATATTAAGCTATGAATCTTTTCTTGCCAGAGCAAGAAAATGATATAATTTTTCTAGAATTATCAAGAAATTAAAGTTCACAATTATAAACCACAAATTAGTTGTAAAGACATATTAAAATGAGAATATAATAACCAAGTATTCTTACCTCCAATTTCTTGTATAAATTGCTCACTTCGGATGCTGTCTCTAGGCTTTTCTCACATTTTTCTCTGCTTCCAACCTTTTTTTGTTTTAAGTGATGTGACTGTAGCTTTTCATAGCTATGTGTCAACTTTGAAAACTAAAAATGAAAGCATAGTTAAACATGCAGAATCTATCAAAAATAGATTTGGCACATGGCCAAAGTCATCTTTAAACTACAATCACCAATGGCAGCTTCAGCATTCTAAATATTTAATCAATGTTGAAAAGAATCAATTAATAAAGTTAATTTCATAGAGATGAACAAGACTAAGGTCTCATATAGATGGTAACTAACTGTTCAACTGAATTTATTTGACAGCTACTTAATTCTGATGAAGTTCATAGAATCATAGAATGGGTTGGGTTGGAAGGGACCTTAAAGATCATCTAACTCCAACCCCCCTGTCACGGGCAGGGAGGGACACCTGCCCCTAGACCAAGTTGCTGAAAGTCCCGGGGTTCTTTATGACACTGTTACCCATAGCGTCATTTCCTCGCCCGTGTTTATATCTATACTTGTTTACTGCCATCTTGTGTTGACATTTTTAAAGGGTGCTTCACTGGCCAGAATGAAGGATTATCAGTAACATATTTTAAACTGGCATGTTTCTTTTGTATCACGAAAATTGTTGAAATGTTTTATGTGTGGTGATTACATTCTTCTGGAATCATTAAGTACCAAAGAGCATCTATGAGAATTATACACTAAATGCAGCTCTGCCTATTGGTCTTACCATGAAAGCATGGCTTAGGAGTCAGAGGCAGAGAAGGGAAGCTACCAGAAGTACCAGCTTCTTCAGAAGGTACAAGCCTCTTCAGAAAAATGAATGGTTTGATCAGCATTTATCTATACCACAAACAAAGGGGCTAGTGTCTGTTAACAGGTTTCACAGAGCAAACTCACAGTGTCTCGTGAGATACATGCATCTGTGTTTAAAAAATAAAAATAAAAAAATAAAGGAAAAACAAGGATATTGGCAAAGGAAACAGTAAAATATGGTCTTGAGGGAAGCTGAGTGAAAGAGCTTTATAAAGAATGTTGAGTTTATGAATACTGATCATGTCTCCTGTTATTTTGTTCCTTTACATTCAGGTATATATAGCTTTAAAAATTCTGACTCTAACAAAGTTCTTTGCCTAACCAAACAAAACCCATAATATCTCATATTTTTGTTAACCGCTCAAGCAAATTACTGTGTGGAAAAGAAATTACTTCCAAGGAAGGAATAGGAAATGGAATGAAATCTTATTGAACCTACCTGGAATGAGCAATTGAGGTATGTGAAGATTAACAAAGACAGACAAAGAAGTCTGGAAACTTCCTAGAGACATTTGGGATGATTTGGGGAACTCACAATGTAGAATGGTAAAAAAGAATTGAAAAGATGGCAAGAACATAGACTGTCTTAGACTAGAAAGTTTCATGAAACGGGGATATCCAAGAATAGATTTGACCAACTTCTAATTTCTGAATAGAAATCTTGTAACGTGGACTTACAGAGCTGAGACACCACTTTCAAAACAAAATCAAAAGTCTCACAGGTAAGCTGCCTATATTTGAAATTGACCTTGCCAGAGAACACAGTTGAGATAAAATACTTAAAATGGGTCAGAGTATCCAGGCTCAAACAAAACAGAACTCATTGCCTTTGGAAGAAAGATATCCTTTTTCAAATAACAGAAGTTTTGCTTTTGAATATATTATGGCATATGTGATCTGCCTGGGAAGAGCAAACTCAGATGAAGACAGGTATTGGACTGTCTATTAGAAATGGACTCCCCATTAAAAATCTGCCTCTAAATGCTTAGTCATTTCATCTCTCTTAAATTCTTGTCATACATTGACAAGAATTATAATCTAGGAGTGTCCATTTCCCTTCATTGATTCTGACAGGAGCCTGAGGTAGCTCAGCCATAGTCATCTAGATTTTAAATGTCTCAGTGAGGCAATTGGTTGCTGAAGTGCTTAGAGCAAGAAAGGATTCTTGTTCTTTTGCTGAGGAATTTCTGTCATTTTCAAAATGAGAATAAGTATTAAACATTAATAGAGAAAAAAATGAAGGAAAAAAAGCAATGAAGAGGAGCCCCTAAAGTTTCTGCTATTTCATCATGATAAAATATACATTTGAATGAGCACAGCAGTGTCACCTACAAGTTACAGGTTACATGCCAGGAATTATTTCCCTAATACAAGAAAAATACAGGTTTTTCTGCATTCAACAGGCACATAATCAATTCAGTGGGAATGTTGCTTATTAAGCAGCTGCTTTTATCAGTAGCAAGTAAAAAGCACCAAGGAACACAGAAGCAGTGTATCAGAGAGAAATTTGTTCTGAATAGCTGAGCGTTCTGAGAGCTAGAAAAAGTGATGCTTTCTATTTCTACTAAGATTAGAAAGGAACAAAAAGTGGGGAGGGATTTTAAGAATAACATCTGCAGAGAAACATACAATGCTACTGGTAAATAGTATTACACTATTTGTGTAAAACTAAATTGTAGCTCTTAAGATTATACAGAGTAGAAGTGATTATACAGTGTAGAAGGAGGTATAACTTTCAAGTGGGGGTAAGAACCAAAAGAAGGGAGACAAAGGAGATAAAGCCAAGATTAATACTGTTGGGGAAGGTCTATATTTTAGATAGGAGTTTTTCCAGCTAAGAACTGAGGACATTGAAGTCATTCTGTTGTAGACACTGTAGCACTGTAAGAAAGAAACTAGGAATAAGGAGACCTGGTGAATGCTAGAGGAGCAGAGTGGGATAGTCCTACCATCTAGCATAGGTGCTTGGATTTGCTCTGACAGGCAAACTTTCTTATTATCACAAAGTGAATCTAGGCAGGCCTCTCTCCTTCAGCACTTAATAGTTTACTTCTGCAGTCAATGTTCACTGGATGGATATTTCATGAAGAAATATGGTTTGTTGAAAGGAGAAGAATGGGAATGGTAAAAGAAAATGCAAAGGCATCAGTGCTGGAACCTTTGTTAAAATAAATAGGATGATTGAGAGAGAAGGAAATGTTTGGAGACAAGATTAATAAAGTTATATATATTCTTAAGAGCTAGAAATCCAAACTTCCTGCATACAGATAGAAGAAGATGCAATCAGGAAACTGAAAGAAAGGTTAGGTGGTCTGAGTGGTAACTAAAGAGGAGGATCTTGGCAAGAAGTATAACCAGCTTTACAGAGAGAATCTTGTAGGTTAGGAAGTGTCAGATTCTTAAAAAATCAACACACAAAGAGGACTTGTAGGGTAATTAACAACTTCAAAATCAGTATCTTTATGAAAAATGACCTAGAATTTCAATTTCAGAAAGTTCAGTTTCCGTGAAGTTCTTCACTACAATATGTAGCATAAACCCAGTCATTTTTAGCATGTGATTAAAACAAAAAAAAGAAGTTAAAAATATTGCAGCAAATGTGAAAAGGATGAGAAAAGAGAGAGGAGCTATATTTTGGGGGATTGCTAAAAGTACCTTACAGCTTAAGTGCAAAAATTCTCATAATTTTTCACTGTATGTTTATCGTCTCAATAATCACACTAAGATGTTGTTTATTTTTCTGTAATTTGTGTAAATTAGAAAATAGCTTTCGTTTCTAACTAGTTGCCCAAATGATTAAGAGTGTTAACTACATACCAACAAAAACATTCTCTGCTTACTCACAGAACTGTTTACCAAATCAATTTCCACATATAAAAGAGGAAATAAGTTAAAGGCAACATAACCTTAAAAATAAGTTATCCACGTCTTCATTTGATGGATTTGGGTAGTGTTACCACCTCTAAATGAAAATAACGAAATCCAATTTATGTAATCCAAGACGATTCTATGATAAGTGTGATGGGAAATTTTTAATTATAAAATATTATATATCATCTGGTAGGATAATCCAGGGAAAGAAGCATTAGAATAGCAGGAAAAACAATGCAAGATTGTGTATGTTCACTGGTTAAAATCTGAGAAACAGAATAGACTGAAGTGTGGTAAGAATATGGACTCATGACTCAAGTGTAAAGTAATGAAGAAGCTAAAATACAAGCACAGAGCAAACACAGCCAAATAGAATCATAGAACCATAGAATAGTTTGGGTTGGAAGGGACCTTTAAAGATCACCTAGTCCAACACCTGCCATGGGCAGGGACACCTTCCACTACATAAGGTTTCTCAAAATGCCATCCAACCCGACTTTGCACACTTCCAGTGATGGGTCTTCACAACTTTTCTGGGCAATATGTGCCAGCATCTCACCACCCTCATTGTAAACAAATTTCTTATGTACAATCTAAATCGACCTTTTTTCTGTTTAAAACCATTGCCTCTTCTGTTACCACAGACTCTGGTAAAAAGTCTCTCTCCATCTTTTTCATAAGCCCCCTTTTATATGCTGAAAGGATGCACTATCTCATTTCCCCAGAGCCTTCTCTTCTCCACACTGAACAACCCCATCTCTCTCAGCCTTTCTTCACAGCAGAGGTGCTCCAGCCCTCTGGTCATTTTTGTGGCCTTCCTCTAGACCTGCTCCAACAGGCTGTACTGATGACCCCAGAGCTGCATGCAGTGCTCCAGGTAGGATCTCACTAGAGCAGACTAGAAGGACAGAAACACCCCCCTTGACCTGCTGGCCCTGCTTCTTTTGATGCAGCCCAGGATACAGTTGGCTTTCTTGATTGCAAGTGCACTCAGTAATAAAAAAAAAAAGCCCAAACAAATTCCCAGTGTCAATAATCTGGAGTACTGTGCACAGTTCTGGGATGCCCAGTTCAAGTGAGACAGGGAAATACTAGAGAGAGTTCAATGGAGGGCTACAAGGATGATTAAGGGAAGGGATCATTTCTCTTATGAGGAAAAGCTGAGAGCCCTGGGGTGTTTAGCCTGGAGCAGAGAAGACTGAGAGGGGATCTCATTAATGTTTACAAATATCTGAAGGGTGGGTGTCAAGAAGATCGGACCAGTCTCTTTTCAGTGGTGACCAGTAATAGGATGAGGGGCAATGGATACAAAATGGAACACTGGAAGTTCCACTTCAACATGAGGTTAAAACTTCTTTACTGAGAAGGTGACTGAGCACTGGAACAGGCTGCCCAGAGTGCTTTTGGAGTTTCCTTCTCCAGAGACTTTCAAAATCCACCTGGATGCATTCCTGTGTGGCCTGCCTTAAGTGATCCTCCTTTGTCAGGAAGGTTGGACTAGATGAACTCCAGAGGTCCCTGCCAACCCTTACCATACTGTGATTCTGTGAATCCAGATTACTCTAGCTTTTATAGTATGTTCCCTTATGGAAAGCTATCAGTCTACTTTAATAATCCCTGTAAATCAAGCAAACTAAAATGAGAAAAAAATACAGCAAAGGTATAATGAGAACAGTTTAAGTCTTAAAATTTCTAATGTGCATCAGAGTCTTACTAGCATGAATCTAGTTAGTCATTCTATTCATTCACCAAGGTTTTCGTTTATTAGTTTAAATCAGGTAATCGAGTCTTCATAACAAATGTCATGATCATATCAAAAATCCATCCAAAGAGTTTGGACGTGTCGGTACAGAAATGGTAATGGAGCCTGGTATGAAGCTGTAGTCCTCATCATTTGTATGACATGATTCATCTTTCTCAAATCCCAAAAGGTGCACCTATGACATTAGGCACATATAAGCTCATTATACTGCAATTATAAAATAATGAAAGTGACATTTTTCTTACTTGGGATTGCAGTGCTTGAAGCTGAGTTTCATATTTCTGAGACATTTCATATTTAGTTTTCTGTAAGTTTTCCAGTTTCTGTCGAAGTAGTCCTACCTAAAGTTAGAATAAACATTCAAAATTTACCTTCTCTGAAGTGTTCCAAAATCCATCATTTTTGAAATAGTAATCTGAAACTTTGAAAGAAGATGATAGTTCAAGAGAGAAATATTAAAATATTAGGAGATAAATATTAAAAATATATATTAATCCAGTAATTTAATAATCGAACTGCATACCACAAACCCAGATTGTGTCTACATCAAGTTTGGGTAGTAAAAAAATTTCATTGTATGCTTCATTTAATGATAACGCTGTATGAGTCTGTCATGAAAGACCATTTAATGAAAGCTTTTCTGAGCCAACTATATAAAGTGCTGTGTCCAATTGTGAAAATTTGCCTTGAATGGCTTATATAATCATATAAATGACTTTCAACTAGTTATGTACGAATTATTGGGAGACACTATAGACTTACTTCAGCTGCCTAAGTACCGTGCCATTTGAGATATCTTGAATTACCTGAGTTTCACAGAGATCTGAGAAATATGATAAAGACCATACATGACACCCATGTTTTTCTGGAGGGGCAGCTGGAAGCTGGGTAGAATATTTAAAATATTTCAGGTAATATCTCCGTACAGACAAATAAATTGATGCTGTAAGGATCGGTTAGCTGAATTATTCTCTTGGCTCCTCTGCAATGACTAAGGGCAAGTTCCTAAATGCTCATGAGGGAGAGTTATTTCATTCTCAAAACTCCCACTGGCAGTTTAGACACCTAGTTCACATAAGGATGCCCGTGTGTGAACACCCAACTTCAGATGTCCTGAAGTGGAACTGAATGCCGTGCTAGGATTTACCAATGCTTCTGAATGAATATTCAGCAGACAAGACTGTGAAGTACGGCAGTATCAGGTATGCTGGGGCATTCAGTTTGATAATCAAGTCTAAGTGGCAATACAATTAGAATCTTCACTATTAACAAGAAAAATATCATACAAATACAGTATATCATGTAAAATGATAAAAATCAGGTGTAAACAGGAATTACAAAGGCATAATTTTGTGAAATGTTTTGTACATTTCATTTTAACATTTCTGATGAAACTAGAAATACTGGCATTTAGAAAAAAAACATCAAATTATCTTTTTATAGCTAAACTGAGAATATTTGATTTCTTTAGGGAAATAGAAGAAATATGAGACTTTCAATGACATTTTTACAATCACTTTGCAGAACAGAAGCACACGTTAATACAAGGATAATTAGTGACCTTTAAAGGGTGTTTGGTATTTTTACATGATAGAACAAACAGGTGCCCTTATAGAGCAGTTAGAGAGTACTGTTAACTAACTACCAAAATAAATCTTTATAGAATGTGATATTCTTCAATACCTCTTGACCTTTTTGATCCAGTTTGCTTTGGGCACTTGCTAATTCTTGATCCTGGATATTCATCTTTGCTTCTAATGCTTTCATCTTCCTTTCCCATTCCACTTTCTTGCTGTTTACCATCAAGTCAATTTGTTGCACTAATTCCTGAAGCTCAGTTTCATGTGGAGAAGCTCTAATAATTAAATTTTTTTACAAAAGGAGATTTATTTTGTCATATAAAGAATGAGGGAGAAAACATTTTTTTATTTTCATTGTTAAGATTTTATTTTATTACTGACAGAAATAACCACTTTTCAACATCAGAAAGAAATAAATGGGAAAGCTAAATGATGCCTTCAAATGTTAGCAGAATATCACTTCATCCATCATAAATTTGCCTGAAGTCAGAATCAGAATATTTAGCATATCCTGGACTACTTGTGTAGCTTAAATGCTGTTTGATACCCTCTAACTCTTTCAGGGATGAACTGTCAAAGAAGCATAAGTTGAGTTGAAAGTATCCAGGCCCAAACCTCAGTGGACAAGAACAGGAAAAGCTGAATACCAAGCTGCTTATGGGGACAGGACTTCCCACTAAAGGCATATAATGATGGAAGCAGAGTTTGTTGGAGGAAGTTATTAAACAGCTGGCTTCAAAGAGACCCACAGTTCTCTATTGCTAGTTCAACTTTTACACACTGTTTTCCCATTCACTTTGTGGAAAATGGACTTAAATAACAAGGAGGCTTGTATAATAATAGTAATTTTCAATTCTACTAGGAAGCACAGATGTGAGTGCATTTTGAAAAAGAATTTCTCTTTGAGGAACCGTGTGCTGGATTTCATAAGGGTTTGTACAGTATCTGCAACATAAACATTGGATTTTTTTCCCAAACTTCTGAGATTAAATTTAGAACACATCCCTTACACTATGATGTCACTGTCAGTAAAAGACAGTGTTTTACACTGCTGCTTTAGGAATATGATGTGTCCTAAGTAACAAAATAATGATATATGGATAATTTATGGTGTAGTAGAAAGACCATCAGAAACTGAAAGCAGTCAAAATTCCCCTCTTGGATGCCCTCTTATACTCTTATGTATTAGTTAAAAAAAAAATTAAACTTTGTCTGGACAGTGTCAAATGATCTTTAAATCAGCTGGTGTATACTGTTTAGCATATATACACCAAGTATCTGAATTTTATTATGGAGATTTTTTTATTTCAGATCCATTCCAACTTCGTATTTGATGATGAATAAAAGAAAACTTTGAAATAAGAAAGACAGATCTTATAGAAAATTTGGCTCTGTATACTTTTTTTTTTTTTTAATGCAAGGAATTGCATATTTCTTTCTACAGTTTGAAACTTTTTATTTATAGGAATTACTATTTCATGTCAAAATTATACAGTCCTTCTAGGGTATATGAGATTTTTTTCCTGAAGTATTTTGGAGAGTTTATTGCCCAGTTACCCTCTGCTGTTCTATGAACTGATAACTTCTCTTAATCTGTAATTTTACAACTGACATTTAAGATTTTCAATGATTTATACAAAAGTCTGAATCATTCTAGAACTCATGGATCTACTCAGCATTCAGTGAAATATTCTGGTTAGCAAAAAAATGTATCATATTTAAATAAAAATGTTTATTGAAATATTCCTGAACATTTTTTTGTGGTCTATCTGGACTTCAGCAAGGCCTTTGATACTGTCTCCCATAATATACTTCTGGAAAAGCTGGCAGCCCATGGCTTGGACAGGGGCACTCTGTGCTGGGTTAGGTACTGGCTGGAGGGCCAGGCCCAGAGAGTGCTGGTGAACGGGGCTGCATCCAGCTGGCGGCCGGTCACTAGTGGTGTCCCCCAGGGATCAGTGC
>JANHFX010028764.1:73402-94895 GCA_027560015.1 Chloroceryle amazona
GAGTTGGATCAGGGGTTGGACTCGATGATCTTGGAGGTCTTTTCCAACCCAATCTATTCTATGATTCTATGATTTTGTTTTCCTGACTTAGTGCTTCTTATCCACTTATCTTAGAGTCCTAGGGTTTGGGAAAAAGATTAAGGAGGCAATGTGCACTCCTGCCTAATTCCTTCCTGTAATATAAAGTAGGGCAATTTTATTCCATTAAAACCCAGAGCTGCTTTTGGCCTGTTACAAAGAAGAATTATCTATTGAACAAATTGCTTAACTATGTATATGAGCCCATGAATTTTCTATAAAACTGCAGACTGTTTTCTATCACTATGATCAATTACACATCAACAACATCAAAATTATTCTTTTTCAATCTTTAAAGACTTCAATTTGATGTTTACTTAATTGAGATATGAGATCAGAATTAGTTAAGATAACATTTTTGATAGAAGCCTTTAGCAGACTTACTACTGTAGTGCTTACATCATGTCATTTATGGAAACAAAACTATTTTTATCAACTTTTTTGTTGTTGTTGTTCTAAATACCACAGCTTCTAAGAATTTTTAGTGTGTTCAGAGCTCATAGAATGTTTGATGTCAATGTTTTCTTACTAACTAACTGGCATATATCTCACTGCAATGAAGGAAAACCTTTCACTGACTACTTTTAGCCAGTGGAAGAATGTGTTGAAGTTTTCAACTTTTGAGGAGTGGCATCTCTTTCATTTCACTTTCTGTAAACATTTACTGTACAGACACATTTTTTAGTGGCATCTGTTATGTGCATATCCTGTTCCTATATGAGATAACTATCAATAAATTTCTCTACGTCTTTTCCAGTTCTGTTTTAGAGCCTTTTTCATACCTTTATTCTTTCCTCTACTAGTTTTAATTGCTTTACTTTTTTTTTTCCTAAAGAAGTTATTCTAATTATAAATTACCTAAATATACAGTTTTATTACTTTCTTTAGAAGACATACTTTTTTCTTATCTTTTTAATATATTGGAATGTAATGAAAAGTGATATCTTTAGTCATTTCAACATTATCTTTGCCATGAAAAAAAATATTCTCATTTAAAATCTTCAAATTACTCTTTTAAAGATATGATCTGATCACTGTGAAGTTGTCTGCATTTTTGTCTCTGCAACAATTAAGAGATTAGTGTACCAAAATACTGCCATATCTAAATAAAAAGTACAAATAAAACCAATGTTGTTTCTCTGTTATCCACTCTCCCTCCCTTATCTCAACCAGTTATATAGTTCGTAAACTGTTAGTGGTACATCTGCTTTCTCTTAACTTTTTTCATCTGTCATAGTGACTATTCATTGTACAACTGGAGTTTAATCTGCATTTACATTTCATTTCCTCATACTATTGCATAATTTTCAAGTCTGCTTTTTTTGTTGTTGTTGTTTAGAATCCTATATTGTATTTCCTGTTGATGAAACCAGTAATGTATTCTTTCATAAATTTGTTAACTATCCATCCTGATAGCTAAAATGATGCAAAAAAATGTACCTATTACTTTTCGTGATAATAAATTTAGCATTCTGATAAACAAGTTTCTTCACTGAAAATAATCTAAAAATTCTGTGACATTGTTTTAAGTTACAACAGGTTCCATTTTCATTTTCATAGTATTATTTATCTCACTGATATTTTCCCCAAAGGTAAAAGTGGTAGCCACTGGTTATAATTGGTTCTTCATAAAAATTTAAAAGCTACGTGTTCTCTTGACTGCTGGTTTGCATTTGTTTGCACCTCTGTGTGTACCTGAAGTGCCTTTATGATCACTAATCATTTTGCAGCCATGCTAATATCTCTATGGCAGGACACTTTATTAAAATGAGCATTGCTATTTCCTTAAAATGAGCATAGCTATTTTTTTTATGAAATAATTGCCACAGAGACAATCATACAGAGGGGAAAGATGGTGAAGCATCTGAATAATATAGCACCAACCTACAAGGGGGTTAATGGTAAAAAGCACAGCGGTATGCCTGCAACCACACTATCCCAGAGAGTTTTGGAGAGGATTTCAACACCCAAAATTAGCACAGAATGTCATTTTCTGTCATGAACATTACAGTCTGGCATGTTTTGGGAAGGACATCGCAACTGAGAATGTGCCAAGCAATTAGGAACTCTACTTTAGCAGAGCTGTACTAAACCAAACATAAACGGAGACATTAACTTAGAGGCAACACTCTGTTGCTGCCAGCAGCACATCACTGAAGAGCAGTAAGCTAACCAACACACTTCTCTACTGTAAATGACTGTACAAACTAAGCCTTAATAAAAGAAGATGCTTTTACTCCTGGGAGTTGATACCACAATCTTGTGCAAATGCTAGCATGAAAATGCTTCTTTTCTTTCCTGGTTCTGTGCTTCATGTCCTGTGTGCTCAACTTCTGATTGTACTACACCAAAACACAAAGTTCCTTAACATGGAATCATAGCCTAGATTACACTGGAAGGGATCATTAAAGGTTATCTAGTGGATGAATGTGCTTATTTATTTATTTTTTTAATGCTTAAATGGTGCATATCCCTTGTTTGAATAGTTATTACAGGAAACAGAAGCGAATTTGTTAGATTTACAGTATCATAATTAATAATCAATATGATTTTTTTAAAGGAAATTTTTTAAAAACATTTTTATATCAATGCTGGAAGCTTTAACACCATCAATGATAAGTTTGGAAAGGTTTTTTTAATACACACATAAATCTTAATGCTTTTTTAATGTTAAAACTGTTAGTAATGGCATTTTAAAATTTAATATGAGTTATAGAATGATAATAACCAAAGTGCAAGCAAGTAGTATGATGTACATGTCACAAAACAACAAAAAAAACCAATCCTCCCAAGTGCCTGAAACTCGTCTCATTATAGCATTAAGGATGCACCCTCAGGGTGGAATATAAAATGGAGTTTTAAAAACAGAAGATGAAGCAATACTGCATCAAGGCTACCTTTTCTTTGACACTGCTATATGGAGCTGTGCCCCTTTCAGCCTCATGTAATGTCAGGTGCCAACACTTCAGCAATGACTCAGCTATCTGATTTTTTCCTTCAGAAATAGGTACTTTCTTTACTGTGTGTCACACGGATCACCTAAATATTGTTATGAAAGTGTAAATGCAATCTCAGTCCTGGATCATTAGGTTACCCCTTCAAATCTACTATGGCTGACATCTTTCCCTCTTAAGTTTCACCCATCCCTTGCAGATCATCTGCACAAGGCAAGTTCTGCTACTAGCAAATTTTCTCTTTGCATGCTTCTTAAACCTAGAGCCACCAATATATAACAGGGAGTTGTTGAAGGACAAATCCCTTCTGAAACAGCTTCTCAGTCTATCTTCAGCTTCCTTCTATAATTCCTTACCTAGATGCTCCAGGTACAGCTACAGTTGAAATAGGAAAGCTGTAGATTAGTGCTGCTTTTCTACCACCAGCACTACTCTGTGGTATTACAAACAGATCTGTGTAAAGATGTGTTTGCCAGCTAGCCTCACCTGCTAGCATTGAGGCACTACTAGCTGCCGTAACTATTACTTTAGTCCATTAGTGTTTTGAAAAGAGTGCTAGCAATCCCCCTCAGAACATGGCCAATCACATGGTATCACAAGCATGGGAATTTACCTTGGTCTGGATGTGGAATGCAGAAAACTGGTACTTTTTGCTTTTTATGCCATTAAGGTAAACAAACACATGAAGAACAAACTTTCCAGTAAAGTAAATAAGTATGCATATGAGTTTTTACTGGTGTGCATTCAGCATTCCCACTTTGCTGAATGCACATGTCAAATGGATTCTTCATATACAGAGGTAATGACTTGTACTTACACAAGTGGCAGCTTTTTGGTTTTTTGGTTTGGTTTGGTTTGGTTTGTCTGCATTTACTTTGAAACAGCTCAAAACACTTAAAGGTATCTCTTCTTTAAAGTGATGTAGGCAAGCTCTTAGTCTTTTACTCTATTTCTGTATTGGTGAAATCCAAGTTGATTCTTGTTCTGCTACCATTAATAACTATTTATCTTCATGTAAAATCTACATGTTCCGAATTTAGACAACCTAAAAATTAGATAATAAGTTTATCAACTCTAGGCCTTTACCTTTATTACAAATTATTTTGTACTAGTCAGACCTTTCTAGCTTGTTATTCTGCATTTTGCTTTGGAGTTCTGCAGATCTGTATTTTTCTGTTTCCTAATAGACATTGAAAGAACATTATTGTCCATACACTTTAGAGTAAAGCTGTAATTGAGAAATTAACATCTTAAAAAATGCTTGCTTCATAGTGTCGTGCTCTATTTCATGACTTCTTTTTTTACTCAGGTTTGCTGACAAATAGAAAAACACATAAGAAATAGACAGAAAAATAGACAAATAGAAAAACACATACGACCATATTTATGCAAACACAAGCACAACCTATACAGAACAATGTTAACTGAGATTTCCATCTTACATAGTACATTCATTAGGTTTTGATCCTTAAACCAGCTTCTAGGGCCAATGTTATTTCATTTTACTTTCTTAAAACTTGCTTTAAAAATAGGAAACAGATAAATTAGTTGTGCTACGATATCCATTAGAATCTTCTACCCCAAAGTTCCATTACAGGAATGACAACTAAGTTATTTAACAATTTTCAGCCATACAGAATCATACACATCTGTGGATGGATAATCTGTGATTTCTGACTTCTTTCAGCTGGGATGCAAATGTCATGATTTCCAACACCATTATTCTGCTGTCTTCCAAAGTTTTAAACTTAACTGCATTAACTCTGGAATACTGGTAGCATAGACAGGAATGAATGTCACCTATTACTGGATGTGTATTCTAAACTACTCTTCCCGGTTCTTTGTACAGTTAATGGAAATAAATATCTACCAAGACTACCTGGTTTATGGTGGGACAAATCACTCTATAGATTCATCTGCAATGGTCTGAAATTTCACATATGTGGATTATAACAAGGGCCAGGCCGGATCGGAACTCTTGAAATAGGCTTCTAATTTGCTAAAATAGTATCCAAAGAATAGCAGTATTTTATTATTTTTCTTTAATTTGTGTTTTCATATGAAATCATATCACTACCAAAAAGAATGCACCTCCAAATCAAAAAAAGGGCCATATTGTTCATAATATAAGAATTTACTGCAGCAATTTTTTTTCTATCATGCAAAGTGCCCCCATTCTTCAGAGCAGAACAGAGCACACTTTCAAATCCTATTAAAACTTTTTTGGGCCAGAAGGTGGAGTAGAATTTGTATGTTTCTGTTATTTTAAGAAATACTTTCACACTTAATATGCATCATATTACCTTGGACTGCTTCTTGCTAATAATGACAGAACAGACTATTTTGTATGAAAATCAGGTAATAGTTTTATGTGCAAATTATGATAGATAAACATTCTATTTAGCTCATTATGCCATAAAATCATTTTGGCTAGAAAACAGGGGAACAGGCTGGAGGGGATGAGGCCCTAGGGCAAATCTCACCCATGTTTACACTTCTTTAGAAAGATTTTGTGCTGCACTACTGTTATTTTAGATTAATATTCAAAGAACTAAAATTAGATTATGTCAGAGAAAAGATGATTGTGCTGTGATGAAAAGTGCACTTGATACTTGGGAAGAACTTTCATGATTATTACCTGTGCAAAATAAGATTTTAGCAATTAATAGCCTTGTTTTTAAGATTTTTGAATGCTTGAAGAGCTGTGATATGTAAGTTTATACTGCTGTAGCCTAGCAACTTCAACTATTTTTTTAAACAGTTTAAAATAACATTTCTTAATATCTTAATAAAACATCACATTCATCACATAAAAGAACACATTTTTTTCAGGTATGAAGATTTAAAAAGTTAAATACCTAAAAGAAACAGTCAGTTGATTATTAGCTAAAGTAGTAAGATGTGTTGTCTTAATTACCAGTAACCTTTCCAGTCTGCATAGAAAGCAGCAGAAGAAATTAAGAAAGAATCACATCTGCTTCTAAATTTATTACTATTTTGTTTCACATTTTTAATAAACCCACATAATTCAATTCCTTTATATATTTGACTGCCAGACAGTAAGTCATTACTTACTTAGTGACAGCTTGTTCCTGAAACACTTCTAAGTCCTCATCCGTATTACTGATCATGACTTTAACCTGTTGAAATAACAAAAGACAAATAGTTCAGATTCTTAAATATGTGCTTTTACCCAGCTGGGTAGTGCATACTTGATAGTTCTCTGCTTTCATTTTCTGTAATTCTCCCATTGCAGACACCAGGGGCAGGGGAGTGCAGTTCCAATTACAGGCTGGAATGGGCAAGCTGAAAAATTCTGGAGTAAGCTCAGCTCCATGTCATCAGCTCTTGCATTTGGTGCAACCACTGAGATACCACAGGCGGTGCTGGCTTGAGGATAGCCCCAGATTTCCATGAGGAAGTTTGTTTTGGATCATTCCCTGTTGTGTGATGTCAGTGGTTTACCAAGATATTCTAAAAGACATAAACCCAAATTTGTCATAGATCCATAGCTGCATTCATCAACCATTTCTCGTACCTTCACACACCCTAATTAACCTACATCTAGGCTGTAATAACTCCAAAGCACAATTTTGGACTCCTATTGACTGTTCACTCCCTTGATTAGCAGATGCGATGCTGAGACACACAGCCCTCAAGAACCTTAGCAGAAAAATCGGAACAAGACTGTTGCTGGTACCAGTCCAGTTCTGCGGGTTCAGCAGGTCAAAAGGACACAGCTGCATGCAAGAAAAGTAACCAGCCACATGACGGCGACAGGGTGGCATGAAACAGCCTTAATTCCTGGTGGTGTGAGCAGTGGGGGTCTCAGGGGTATGGGTACCAGTACAGGCAGGTGTGAGGACACCTCCACAGGGCATTGAAGCCTTAGCTCCACAGGGACCAGGCACCTGAGGTGAAGCTGCCACAGAAGCACCTCGCTTGACTCCGTAAGAGACCGGCACCTGAGGTGAACACAGGCACCGGGGCAGCCCTGGCTGTGCCGGGCACCCGAGGAGACCCGGGCACCCTCGGCGCCCCTCAGTCCCGGCGGTGAGGCGGCCGCCCCCTCCCCGACCGTTACCTGCCGCGCTGCCCCCGTCGCTCCTTTTGCCCCCGCTGTCGCTGTGGCCGCGGCAGGAGCTCCGCAGCCCGGTCATCCCCGCTGCCCCATCCCGCCCCAGCTCCCGCCCGTCGCCGCCCTGGTCCCGCCGCTCCCGGCGGCTGTTGCGGACCGGGCCGGGCGGCCTGTCCCGTCGCCGCGGTAACGCGAAGGGCGGGAGGGCGAGGCGGGAAGGCTGGCTGGCGGCCCCTGTGCATCCAGGCACTGTAATGAACCAGAGTCGACTTTCTAAACTCTCATGCGGTTCGAAGGGTTTCTTTCATTGCAATTTTCGGTAACAGGGGAAGGTGTGGGGGCTGGAGCAGGGCCCGGGGGCAGCATGCAGGCTTTATAGGGGCTGACTGGGCGGCTGTACAGAGGCTGTAGGGGGCTCTAAAGGGGGCTCCATGGCACCTGTCAGTGGGGTGTACCGGAATCTATATGGTAGGGTAGAGGAGCAGGTAAACAGGAGGGACACTACCTTAGGGATGGGAAAGATGGTGAAGGGGCTTGATGCCTGGTGGCACTTTCCTGTGCACATCTAAGAACTGCAGTGTGAAGGCAGGAGATCTTCTCTGTTATAAGGTGGTGATCCTTTCTGCAAACACCAGAGCACTGAAAATGGGATAATGTTTAGAAGGAAATATTCAGGCAGATCTGCTGTTTCCATCCACTTACCCAGAAATGCCCAAGGATATTTAGCCCCCAGGCTGATGATCAGCCTCTTGCAGAAACAGTCGCAGCCCAGACCGTATCTGCCACAAAGAGTACCCATTGCTCTGGAGGAGTCTTCTGTACATGGAGGGCATGGCCCAGGAATTGGAATTTGTTCGTTGTTCAGTTTGCATTGTTTTTACTCCCCACTGCTGTATCTGAGGAATCGAAAGTGTAAAAGAGGTGAAGAAAAGAAGTTGAAAAGACAGGCTCAGACAGCAGCAAGTTTCCCTGTTATTCTAATGGACATGAACATGCAGACTGTGTCAGGACACACTCTGTCAGCAAAGAAGTCTCTGAGCTGGGGAGCCCACCTGCAGACAGGGGCACTGAAAGTGTGCAACAGGCTCAGGCCCTTCATGAAAAGCAAGATGAGCCCAGCACTTAGAAAAGAAGTTAAACCCAATTCTTTGTGGCACCTTGGTGGCACCAAGGCTGTCCTGATGGCATCGTCCAAGGAGAAGGGGAGCTTGTATCCCCACTGCGCTGTGAGAGCCATTAGGTGGAGGGTTGAGGAGGGGGTACATGCCATGGTGTTCCCAGATCACCCAGTTCCTCAAGGCCAGCCACGATCTTCTTAGCTGAATGCACTCTTCTGAGCTAAAGCTCCTTTGCCATTCACTCATACTACATCAAATTAACATGACCGTGAAGCTGTTAAGAAGACAAATTGGTATGTTCTTTATGTACCCAGAAAACATAGTGGAGATGTTGAGGCTTCAAGTTTTCTTCCTTTCCAGTCTTTTTGTGTCTAAATGTATAGATGCTTAGGCAGTGAGTCACTTCTAAATAAAATTATATATAGCATATTTAAACCAAAAGTATTTGCAAATATGCCTCACTTTAAAAAGCGTATTTAAAGAACTGACAGCTGAAGAAGGGGTCTTTACTATGTGAAAGCACAGAATTTACTTGTGAAAACAATGTGTTAAAATATCCATTTTGTTTACTGTCTCTTTATTGGTACCATATGCCAGAATTTCCATGCAATTGTATTTTAATTGGAATTCATCACTAAAAATTTCAGGGGTTATCCCTGGACTGACATAGTAGCACTGTAATGATAGTAGTAGACTCACACTGCAAATGAGTAATACAGATAGAGCCAACAAAAAAAGTCTTATATGCAGTGATGATGTTGTCAGAAGCCAAATCTGACAACCATTTTTAAAATCTATTTTCTTTATTGAGTTCACCTATGGGAAGCAAATTGTCTCAGTTCTTCAACTGAGGAAAAAAGTGATGGCTCCTAGCAATGTACAATTTGAGATAAGCGTGATTTAAAGCACAAGGTAAAGGCAGCCTTTACACACAGGGTAACAGTACTTGCTGTCATGGCTGAAACCCACTGAGAAGCATCTTGAACAGGGAGCAAAGAGGACAATGAAGAAAGATTTCATATGACCAAAGTTAACATTGGACACTGCAACTCACATGTAATGATCACCCTTAATTTTTTATGTGCTGAAGAAGTATGTGAAGTTTATGCAAAATAAAACAGATAAGACTAATAAGTATATTAAAAGTGAGTACATCCAAAGTTTTTTTAGCGGGCAAAATCATTGAATGTTCATACCTGTCATACACCATTGCACATTCATACCTATCATTCGACAACACTCATTCGACCCATAAAGCACCTATCTCGATGATGAAAAGTCTATGTCGTAGTCCTTTAGAAAACTATTACTCTTTATTACACTAAACTTGTCTTTGTCTATTGCAAATTTTTTCCCCTCTAGCTAAAAGCATGTATCTAATGGAGGTAGTGAATTCAGAAAGTGATATGTTCAAGTTCACTGTGTCAGAAACCACAGCAACACCTGTGAACATAGTCTGTCACCCAGTCAAGGCCTGAGGTTAAAAATTGGTTTTTGTCACTTCAGACCCAGCTAAATGTTCTTAGTTCAGTAAAATCTTTTTGTGGCAACTGACAAAAAGCCCCATCCTTGCTAACTAGCCAACTGTTTTGGTCCAATTCTTTAATTTTTCCTCAGATCTTCCATTTCATATCTATTCTATTTTCATAGTTACTGTGTAACTGGGAACAACAATATTCTCAGTAGTTAAGGTGACATGACAAAAAAGTAATCACTGTGTATCACCTTGAATAATATAATGTGTAACAGGCGTCTTGTACCGACACTAACATGTTAGAGAATCATAGGATTGGGGTTTCCTGGTTTATCTGCAAAAGCTAACATACACACACACACCCCCATCTTAGTTTAGACTGGTGAGAGGGAGCTCTGCAAGGGTGCTCTGTTTTCCCACCATCCGTGGGCCAGCATCTCAGGACTGATAGCTCTTTCTGTTTAGTATGAAGGTAGAGCAGAGCACATGCAATCTGAAGATCAGAGATCTTGAGGAACAAATCAGCTGTTGTGGACATGAGTTCTGGGGACAAGTCCTTTTTCTTCATCTTTCCAATAAAAAGTCACAGGTTGCTTTTACCTGCTCTTCATGTGAGACCAAGGAAGGCTGTCCGACACAGTTGTGACAGAGCAGGGCCACAGGGCTTTGTCTTCTGTGTAATTCTATTTCCCATTTCTTTATCTGGGTTTCTTAAGTAATACTTTTGTATTGGGTTTTACTTCCCTCTTTGCAATACACTATGAAAAGCACATTGCTAAGACTTCCAAGGCTTTTAACAGCACCTGAGAATCCTTACAACAAATCAGTTTCTCTCCTTGCAGCTCCTCCGAACTTTACTGTGATGTGAAGAGATGTATAAAGACCATACATTCGTATTTTTGAAATGTAAGCTGACGGGTGGAGAGGAAGATGTTAATGGAATAAATATTTAGATATATATGCATTCTACTTACTTCCTCAAACAAGCAGAGTTTGATTCTCTAGTATTCCTATAAAGACAAAACTAATACTGTTAAACATGATTCATTTAACTAAAATGTACACCAATTATATATGGTATGAACACCTGTGCAGAACTCTCTCAGAAGAATGTGGTGACTTTGTATAACAGCATGTGGTGATACCATGCAATTGTTTAAGGTCAGAAATTAAAATTATTAGGTGAAAACTAATTTCAGAGCGGGTGTAGGTTCCTACAATGCACCTGAAGAAGGTGGAAAAGAGGCAGATGAATGGTATAAATTTCCCATCTCTCATACAAATTTAATTACAGAGAAGACTTAATAGCAGAAATGCAGTTTAGCTAACATTGGTATCTGTAGTTAACTGACACTTTTCACTAGGTATTTCATATACAAGGTATGAATATCACATGTATCAACAAACAGGTGAAAAGAACAGAGGGGCCACACTTGCCTGGGAACCTCGGTCTTCATGCCTGAACAGAAGTTGAAGTCAAATTGAGTTTGATGTGGACCAAATTACAGTAAACCAAATATGCCTGTTTTCTGTTCTGAGAGTATAAGAGATTTCAGTATCAAGATCTAGCATGACATCCATTCCATTCCCTAGTATCTACTGGTGACTGACACTGCCAGAAACAGCATTATAGGTAGGATGCTAATTGAGGGTGAAGTTAGAAGCAAAGAAGGAAATTTCCCACAGTCTACCTAGAAACCTTAGAATAAAATGCTGCTATAAAGTGGAACTACAGTGGGGTTGGGTTTTTTTTGTCCTACAGTAAGATCATCTGATATTAAGAGTGATTTCTTTTGTAGGCCCCAAGAATTTAAGATCAAATAGCTGATAAGTGCAATGCTGAAACTCACTCTTCTTGTTTGGGAGACTAAACATTTTATTAATCACTTCTGTGGTATTCACATACCACTGCAATTTTTATCCTACTCTTGTTTCTGTACCTACTCACTTCAACACTGACTTTTAATGTTGAATTGTTCTTCATGCGCTGTAATAGATAACCTACATGTATGTAGTTAGGTTTCATCATTATACTTAGGATTTCCACCCAAGGAACCAATGTAGTTGAGAAAATACTGGTGGAAAGCACATTAAAAAGTAGGTCCTTAATCAATCAGCTGTTGACCAATTCACTCCAAACCTGCAACACCTACATGCATGGCTGTCACTTCCAGAAACTAATTTGAGATGACTGGACACTTTTTTTTTGTTTAAATGCAATAGGAGAGGAAGATGTGTGCAACATGCAGGTCACTACAGTTAGTGGTGCTGTATCATCCAATCTGTTAGATAAAAAAATTAAAATTTGTAAAATTAATTTTTTTTGTGTGGTTTAGGGGCAGGGGTAGGTTATCCCCATCATAAATAAATATTCTTTCTCAGCATTCTCCAATCAATGCTAAACCCAAGTGAAAGGTGTCTTGACTTTGTACTTTCCACCATGTCTTTCAGTAAATCACCCAGACTTCCTTATTTTCATTGATTAGTATGTGTCTGCCATGGGAAGATGTACAGCTTAAAAATAACATGCAAACAATTTGATGTTACACTTTTTTTATTCAATTTTACATCCAACTCATTCTGATAGATTAGAAGTCTAACTTTTTCCTAGTATCATGTACTTCACTGTCAGAATTTCTATCATGTTTTCTGCTGCTGCACAATTGTAATATACTTCCTAAAAATGTATTTCTCCACTTGGGGTCAGATACACTCCTATAGTCCTATAACCCTGGCAATATAGGGCTGGTCACACAGTATTCTCAGAAATTTGTGTTTAGATATGTTTTAGAAATAAGAAAGATCTCTACATGCTAGCTAAGTCTCAAAACATTGACTTTCTTGGCTTCATTCTCACAACAATACACACTCATATTCCCAGCCCTGTCCATGTTAACTGTACATGCATATATTCACATTTATTTAGCTCTATAAGGATCTTAAAGTGCAGAGATACGATGAATTAGAAACTCAGACCCTAAGTCTTGCCTTGATTTTATGTAAAGCATCATAACAACTCTCATTTTATCCATATCTTAAATGGACATAAAACCAGCCATGGTGATCTAATACCACAGTCTTAATAACATTTGAGTTTTGTATTCTGAGCTGCAATAGTGTACATTGCACAAGTAACATGTAGCTGTTGCCAATTCCCTATTATACTAACTTATTCATGTTAAAAGGACCTTAAGCAGAAAAAAGTAAAAACTGATCACGTGCTCTGTTCTTCCTGGGGTTATGATGTGTCTGCGAAGTGATCAAAAATCCACAAATGCACCCAGATTTATTAGTAAACTACACCTTACTTAGTGTGACATGAGTAAATTTGCTTTATTTTTCATTTAATGCTGTAGTATTCTGCACCACAGAATTACAGAAACTATGTTTCTGTAAAAACACTGAAATTAGACAAGTGTCTTCTTTCATAATAATAATTCCAAAAGTACAAGAAACTTCCAGAAATCCATTGTGTCAAAATTCTGAGGTTTTTTCCAGTCCCAAAGGGTTATAGCTTGACTGTCATTCAGCACATCTGCATTATAGCACATGCTGCAGATTAGATCCCACTATTTTAGTTTCTAATTTCAAATTTCTACACCTATGTTCAGGCTGTAACCCTGACAGATTATGGTGGAAAGTACCTTCACAGCACTGCATGTTACTATTACAAAGAAACATTTCCAAGACCTAAAGAAGTAGTTGAATTGATTTGGATTTCAATAGAAAAAAAAAATATCCAGCAGCCATGACTTTATATGCCTCACAAGTTAGAGATGGTAGAAAGAAGGAACATACAAAAAGAAATGCAGTCATGTTAGAAAACATGGGTGAACTGAAGGGCTTTCCTCAAGCTAATGATTTATCAGAGCATACTCATTTGTGTACTGGCACAAATCAAAACCTGACCTCTCAACTAGATGCTCATTAACTTTCATTGCTGTGCCATGAATACATTCATAGGTGCTTCTCAACTCAGTGTTATAGTGGCTGGGAGAGGGAAAACTGCATCTGAAGCTAGACTCTTTCCTTTGTCAAGTATATTTGTGCTGTTGCAAGTCCCCCATTCTGTGGAATATATTTTCCCAGTCAGGACTGCCCAACAGGTTCTGATATTATTGGGAAAGAAAGAAAGTAAGAAAAGGGCACTCAAACATGAAAATGAGACACTAGGTCTTATTTACCAAGAGCTTGACATCACATTTTTTCACTTAGGTCTGATGGGAACTCCTGAAAACCTGTACATGCAAAGACCACACCATCTTAGGGCTTAATAGAATTAAATTTTATTCTCCTTTCTTTTTCTCTGTTTTGGATGAGGTATTTTGGATTTTCGTCTATATTAGAGTTCAACAGTGAATGTTTTTTAAATTACAGATTAAATGAACAAATTAATATATATTGGATTAAAAAAAACCCACACAAAAACCTCACCAAACAAACAAGTAAACACACACAAAAAAAACAAAGAAACAAAAAAAACCCCACAAAACCACACAAAACCAAAAGAAGACAAAAGCACACACACACAAAAACAAACTAACAAAATACAACAAAAACACAAGCAACAACAATAACTAAACTAGCCAGCTCTGTCTTCAATTGCCATATTATAATCACAATTCCTAAGATAAGTTCTCTTATGTGGCGTAATAATATCATTAGATGATTTCTTAGGTTGCTCTGATTACTCACCTCAAGTAGCTATTATAGCTGCAGTCTGAGATTAATCTGCTTCTTACTATGTACCCATTGCTGTATGGGCAATAGAAGATGCTGATAGCTCAAATAACAGTTGTAAAATCATGGATCTAGTTTGGGTTGATATTCAAGCATGACAGACTCTGGAGTCACCTTTTGTTATAATAAAGTGGCTATATTCAAGGATCTTTTTTCAAGATTCTCCATTTCACTATAAATTCAGCATTTTTCTATACTCTAAAACCTCTAAAGCAAATCAACAAATGGAGAGATTAGTACAATCATGGAATCATAGGATGGTTTGGGTTGGAAGGGACCTTTAAAGATAATGTAGTCCAATCCCCCTACCATGGGCAGGGACATCTTTCAGTAAGTCACATTGTGGTACCTGGCCTTAGACCAATAATAAGGCACCACAGCTTCTTTGGGCAACCTGTTCCAGTGTCTCATGACCCTCATCATAAAAATGTCTTTGTTATATCCAGTCTAAATCTAGCCTCTTTAAGTTTGACACCATTGCCCCTTGTCCTATAGTTACAGTAAGTAAAGACGGTCTCTTTCCGGTTTTCTCATAAGGTTCCTTTATATATTGAAAGACCATAATAAGGTCTTCCAGAGCCTTCTCTTCTCCAGGTGGAATACCAATTCTCTCAGCCTTTCCTCACAGGATAGATGTCCCAGCCATCTGACCATTTTTGTGACCCTCCTCTGGACCGACTTTAGCAGGTCCATGTCGTTTTTGTGCTGAGGGCTCCAGAGCTGGATGCAGAAATACAGGTGAGGTCTGACCAGAGCAGAGTTGAGTGGCAGAATCACATCTCTCAACCTTCTGGCCACACTTTTTTGAATGCAGCCCAGGATATGGGTGTTCTTGTGGACTGCAAGGTCACATTGCCAACTCATGTCCAGCTCTTTATCCACCGGTACTCGCAAGACTTTCCCTGCAGGGCTGTTCTCGATCCCTTTTTCCCCCAGGCTGTCCTGATCCCAAGGGTTGCCCTGACCCAGGTGCAGGACCTTGCATTTGGCCTTGTTGAACTTCATAAGGTTCACTTGGTCTTGTCAAGGTTCCTCTGGATGGCATCACTTCCCTCAAGCATGTCAGCTACATGTCTCATCTCCTTGACACTGTTTTACTTTACATCACAGAAGGCCTGAATTTCATCCCAGTCTGAGGACTGTGTTAGTTTTAGAAGGCCAAAATTAAAAAAAAAGGTCACATTTAGAAGGAACCATGTCTAAGTGGTGAGCTATACATTTTCTGACTATTTTTGAGAAGGCCTGTGAAATTTATGTGCCTCACTTTCCCCCAGGGAAATCACACGGCTAGGGCTCAGTTTGTCTACCTAGACTGTAGGCTCCCTAAGGTAAGAATATATCTTACTGTATCTGGAGTTTGACCAGGGTCATTCTGAGAGGTCAGGAAGCTCTAATCCCAGGACTCATGCATGTCCTTCCAAGCACGGGCTGCAGAGTCACACCAGAGCCAAAGATGGGGTTTCATCAGCTCACAAATCAAGAAGTTGCTAAATCAAACACCATGAGGCCCCAATCTGGCTTTGAGCTTGTATGTATTCCTTTAGTATAAAATTTTAAAAGACTAATGTAGTCTTTTAAAATATTTCTCTCTTATAGAGAGAAATATGAACTGGGCATTTTTCCTAAATCTTTTTTCAGTGGTTTAGAAATACTGTTCCTGAAACAGTGTTGTGGGGAAAAAAAGCACCACACTCCATTCATCCCTTGCACTCCAACAATGCAGATAGACACATAAACACTCATCTGAAAAATAAACCCATTATTAAATATAATCACATTGCTCTTAAGTGAGGGATAACATTTGTTAGAAGTTTTTGTTAAAATGCAGTCTTACATTCAATCCAGATGTTGGAACTAGTTCTTCAAAGGTACTACTTCTAATCTGAAACACTTTATTTCACCACTCTTTTGTATTAACAAACAATAAAAAGCTTTCACCAAAAATCATAGAAACAATTTCACAGACATCTTTGAAACTGAAGGTCAGCTTAAGTCAGGAGAAAATCAGAAATTCAAAACTGTGCAAGTTTTAGTCTAACTTAGACTTCATGGTCCATCTTTAAAAAGCAGAATGTCCTGGTATCCTAATTTCTTTTCTCCTTGGCTCAGAGAATTTAATTCAAAACACAATGTTTGCTAATGTCTTGCTCTCACAGTAACATGAAATCTGTCTATGAAGATTACATGACATTTTTATTTGACACTGTGCAAACAGGCACAAGGTATAAATAAATATAGACCAAGAGCCTTCATTGTGCATTCAGTGTTAGCATAATGGTAGTGTGTGACAGCATTGCAGTTGCCTCAGAAGTGGGTTTGCAGTGACCTCTGTAGGACAGAGCTGAGGCAGAGGCCATTCATGCTCCAGGCTTACTTCTGGAACATGCTGGACACGGCTACAGCTTCTCCAGCATATTTGCAGTGCAGATCTTCCTACCCATACCAGGATAAGAAACTGAGACACTTCAGCCCATTATACCCTGAGTGCCTCACAACTCTGCTATGTCGATGTGGTAGAGACCTCCTCACTGGAGTGTTTAGACATGTAAGAACTAGTCATGACTACACTAAGGTTTCTGAAAAATAGTTTCTGTGAAACCACCCATTTTGATATGTTTCAAGGCTTACAGCATGCGGAGGTCCCCTGGTAACCAGGCTCTGCTTCAGTTATGGCAGGGAGGTACAACCACACAACATCCAATTCAGCCTGTCTATTTGGATTAGTACTTTAGTAACAGTGCTATAAGACAGGGACAATTGGTGCAGGACAAAAAATATTTTGATCTTTGTTACCTTGAATGTTTTTAATAGAGCAACAATTTCTACCTGCTTCTTCATGTAAAATTTAATAGAGAGAAAGCATAGGTGAAAACATTGAGTTATGACTCCGCAGACTTCCAAATCAGGTCCCAGTTTCTAAATCAACGAGAAAAAACTAATTCCAGTGTGTCTTCTTAGGCAAAATCTCTTTGACTACTTCAAAATTTGTGGTCTTGTTGAACCTTATGAGGTTCACTTGAGATTCCTTCTTGAGCTTGTTTAGGTCCCTCTGCCTGGCATCCTATCCCTCAGGTGTGTCAACAACACCACTCACCTTGGTGTCTTCTGCAGACTTGCTGATCTCACTGTCTGTGTCATTGGCAAAGATACTAAACAGCACTGGTCTCAATATGGACCTCTGAGGAACATCTCTTGTCACTGATCTCCAGCTGTCACTGCACTCTCTATGTGACGATCCAACCATTTCCTCATCAACTGCACAGTTCATCCATCAGATTCATACCTTTCCACTTTAGACAGAAAGATGTTGTGGGGGATCATGTCAAAGGCCTTCCAGAAGTCCAGATAGATAACATGCACAGCCCTTCCCTTGTCCATTGATGTAGTCAATCCATCATAGAAGGTCTCTAGGTTGGTCAGGCAGGACCTGCCCTTGGTGAAGACACGCTAACTGTCTCAAATCAAATGTCCTCCATGTGCCTTAACAGAGCCTGTTCCATGATCTTCCCAGGCACAGAGGTGAGGCTGACAGGTTAGTAGTTCTTATGCTCCTCTTTCTGTCCTTTTTAAAAAGGGATGCAATGTTTCCTTTTTTCCAGTCACCACAGACTTCACCTGACTGACAGGACTTTTCAAATATCATGGAAAGTAGCTTGGCAACTACATGAGCCAATTCCCTCAGGACTCTGGGATGCATCTTGTTGGATCCCATAAACCTAGGTATGTTCAAGTTCCTCAAGTAGTCTCAAACTTGATCTCCTCTTACAGGAGGAGAGACTTTGCTCTCCCAGTTCCTGCCTTGCAGTCCATTCACTCAAGGGGTGTGTAAAGAGAGGTTGCCAGTAAGACTGAGGCAGAAAAATTGTTGAGTACCTCAGCCTTCTCCTCATCCATTGCCATCATGTTTGCCTCTCATGTCATTGTGAAAGTACACATTCTTTCATCTCCAGCTTCCTTGTGGAAGGATACAGAGAAGGCAGAGCCAAACTACTTTCAGGAGTGCATATCAATAGATGGAAAGCAAAAGGCAGAAGCTGGAACATGGAAAGTTCAAACTCTAAATAAATGAAACGTTTTTCACCTTAAGTGTTGTCAAACTCTCTGGAACAGATAGATTGCAGACTCTGTCTGCTTGTACAAGGTTGTGAGTAGCTTGATGTTGTTGACCATGGTGATTAGACATGGTGATGTCCAGAGGTGCTGATCCACTTCAGTCCCCTGTGGTTCCTGGAATGAATTCTACACAAGATCATGCCAAGAAACTCAACACTGATTTTTTTTTTTAATTTGCTGCTGTGTAGTGCAAACCAACAAAATGATACCTATGCTGTTCCTAACTCTAGAGTCCTCAGAACAGAAGTGATGCACTGGCAAGTACCATGTCCCTCATAGTTGTGAAATGCAAAATCTTCAGGCAGAACTCAGAATTCCAAGACTATAAATGACTAAGACAAAAAGTGTTGCATATCTTTTCCAGTTCTTATTTCCATGAGTGGGTATTTTCAATTTCTATGAAGATACAATCAAGACATAATAAACTCTGGAATATGTGTTGAACTGAGACAACTATATATATTTTGCCTTTATTTAAAAAAATTTCTCTTGAAAGATAAGTCATGTCAGTGCTGAAAAAAAACACAATTAATAGGTATACTCAAGTGCTTTTTATGTTGAGACCACATCAGCTAAAGGTGATACGGGTAGTGAAACAAGATCTCTACAGATTAAAAGCCTAGCTGAGCCTGGCTGTATTTACAGCCTCTCTCAGAAACCTTAAGGTAAGTACTGCAGCCTTTGCCTTGCGAGCTACCAAGGAGCATCACTTAATCAGGAAGATTAGCAGGAATGAGGAAAAAAACTGTTTTCTTGCATCAGAAACCATCTCACAAGGTCACATCATCATGTTTCACAAAATGCATTGCTATTCCCATAGCAAATTATCTTGCCAAAGCAGAAACAGGGACCGTACCAAGAAGAAGGTCTTCCTGTGCCACACAGGAAATTAATGCCTGATTCTTGTTAGAGAAGACCATGCATCTGTTCTTGAATCAAACTCTGTCTCACCACCTCCACAGACAACCACAGCAACACCAGCACTGTCTACCTAGCAATCTGGATTTCACAAGTTACTGTTTTCCTAGATACTATGTTTGCCTAGAGTGCTAACTGGGCGTTACCAACATAGCCCAAAGACTTAGGTCATCAGACAACTCCAATCTCTTAGTCAGCCATCAAAGCAGAAGCCCACAACGGCATTCATTGAACACATCCTGCTTGCATGGCTTGTGCTGCATGAACAGAGTTGCTTCATGGCATTTCTTTTCTCTCTAGCTCCTGTTTAGGATACTATCTTGTCCCTGATGAAGCATATCCCTATCCACACTCCCACTGGAAGCAGAAGGTGCTGCACCCAGGTACTGCTGCTGAACAGGGCAATAAGCTTTTCACACAGCTGTTGCTTACCTACACTGAGACCTACAGGCTAATTTAATAATACGGCTTTTTATCTGAATAAAATATAGGACTATGCCTTCCAGGGCTTTCTTACAAGTTAGTCAGGGCTCCACATACAAAGGCTGACTGGTGGAGACTGGGGTGTCTCAGGCTGTGTGTGAAAAAGATGACTCAGACCCCAAGTTGTTGAAGCCAAGAAAACATTGTCAGGGATGGCACAAGGATAGTGAAATAGAGGCAAGACAACGTGCCACAGTGAAAGACGCCCTGCATGATACATTGTGGTGGCATGACTAGGGTGGCACAGAAGACTTTAAGGACTTCAAATGTGAACACTAATTTCAGCATAAAGCGTTCTCACTAGTCTGGAAGTGCTAAATGAGAGACCAGAATTAGGCTAGTGAGCAGTACTTACCAGATGATTTTGCTATTGCTTTCAACAGGACAGTATTTTACATAAGCACCTCTGAGAGCTTATTTTGTAATTTACTTTTATCAGATTTAAATCAGATTGTTCAAAATATGGGCACTTCAGACATTTAGTATTCTGTGTGCAAATTTCAAAATATGGAATCCCTGACTTTTCTAACATTTGTTTTCCTTGTGGTCATGCAAGAGCTTTTGTGCAAATGTGCATTTTAATCCTTCTGGCATTCCCAGAGTAGGGTGAGGTGCTCATTCATCATATTGTTTCTGTATATTGTATGTTCTCTTGCTAGTTAGGCCAGAATTTCAGCCCTGGATGCACTGATGCTTTCTTTAATGTTATGATGCTACTGATACAGTTGTCAGAGCACTTGACTGTGACTTGGTAGCAGAATCTCCAGAGTTCTCCTCCTTAAAATTTCAGCACCTGACTGAAATGTAAGACTAGACTGATATTGCAGGCATTACAGTTCATGTATTGAGACATTCACTGCTGGACCTTGTATTAACAAATAAAGAAGGTCTGGTTGGGGACATTAAGATTGGGAACAGCCTTGGTGACAGTGACCATGATGTGGTAGAGTTTAGTATTTTAAAAGGAAGAAGTAGGGCAATAAGTAGGATTACAGCCCTGGACTTCCACAGGGTTAACTTAGGACTCTTCAAAGATCTACTTGTAGGAATCCCACTGGCTAAGATTCCAGAAGGAAAGGGAGTCCAAGAGACCTGGTCAGTTTATAAATACCACTTCCTCCAAGCCCAAGATAGATGCATTCCTTCAAGTAAAACATCAGGTGGAGGTGGCAAGAGACCTGCATGGGTGAGCAAGGACCTTCTGAAGAAAGTCTCGTGGAAGAAATAAATTTACAGTTCATAGAAAAAGGGACTTGTCACTTGGAACAACTGTAGGGACATTGTCAGGATTTGTAGGAAGGCAACAAGAAAGGCCAAAGCCTTCTTAGAACTTAAACCAGCAAAGGAAATAAAAAAGAACAAGAAGAGCTTCTTTAAATATATTAGTAGTAAAAAGAGGAGTAGGGAAAATGTGGGCCACTGCTGAATGAGGTGGGAGCCCTGATAACAGAGGATGCAGAGAAGGCAGAGTTGCTAAACACCTTCTTTCATTCAGTCTTTACTCCTAGGACCAGCCCTTGTGAAGTCCAGACCCCAG
>JANHFX010028764.1:102165-115943 GCA_027560015.1 Chloroceryle amazona
CTTTGACAGTTGCAGAAATCACCATTTCCTATTTACTGTGTATTAAATATTTGGGAAACAGAGTCCTAGCTTGGTTAGCAAGTCCTTCCATTACATCCAACAATTCTCTTGGCTGGGATTCAATAACTCTGTGGCCATGATATTAATTATTCATATACATTCTTCATTTGCAGATTGTTCTTTTTACTCACTTCAGCAAAAGTAGTTTAATGAAATTTTGTCTTGCCTGATAAAGATAAATCTAAGGAAAACTAAAGTTTCTGTTATTTCGCTGCAATGAAAAGGCATTCTGCATTCTCATCCTGTTTTCCAGTGTTGTTCAACACATTTAATTGATCATTTTACAAAATGAGTGTTACCAAGTGTATTGAAATCAAGTGGATTACATTCACATTATCAGAATGAGTAGGATATTGGAAAAGTTGATATGGCCTTTAAGCATTACCACATCTGGAAATTAGGGTTTAAATATGCTTCTCAATTTATTTCTGTAAATAATACTGAATCCGTGTAGAAATATTGTAAATATATTTATTGAAGTTTAGCAGCCAGTTTTGACCATTTAAGATTAAGCTGTTTTGATGGTTCTTGTTATACAGTGTAAAGGGTTTTCTGCTGGAAAAATTCCACAGATCAAAGCATCAAGTGACATCCCGATAAAGATTTCTTTGTGTTCTCCTTGCAATTTTTTATAAACATTGAGAAAAAAGCGCTTGTGTTCTTTTGAGGTGTTGAATTCTTTATCAGTGCACAGAGAGTAACCATATTTACAAATTTAGAGTGCTTTCCAAAAAGATTCACAACATTGCTCTCCTTCCTGAAGCTTTGGGGAAGTGAATGTTACTCTTTTTTTGTTTTGTTTTTAAGAGCACTCCCAAGCCACATGGCTTGTCATCTGTTACTGCCACATGGAGCCAAATCTGCAAACATTTCTGCTTCTGCCTCCTCCATCTTTTCAGGGCCTAGTAGGTTATTTTTCATGGTTATAAAACGTGAAGTGTGGTGGTGTACAAATGATGGATTTGGAGATAACTTCTACTGCTTTTAGTGTGTACTCAGGCTTATACTTCTGCATCCTTCTCACTGTCTGGAAAGCCAGATACTGTTGGTGTATATTTGGTATGTGCAGAGTTTGTGTAAAGTATAGTGTGGGTGTTTGGTGTACCACAGAGTGAAGTGGCCTACGGTGAAATCTTTGAATGAAGAACAGGATTTTACTCTACTGTATTTGAAAAAATGCCTAAAGGAATCACTGGTCAATTGATAATATATTATTTCCTTTATAAGTGGTTCCTTTTTTTACAACTTTTTTACAACTACCTTTTTGTTTGTACATAAACAGCTGCACTATTAGCTTCAAAAAGACAAAAAAGACAGATTGCCCGTTGCTACTAAGGATTTTTCCCAGGCCTTATCTTTCGTACCTCAATAATCCCTTGCAATGAGATACACCAAAAAAAAATAATTTTGTTGCTGTTTAACTTATACAAGGCTAAGCATAGATCTTAAAACTATTTTATAACTCTTTGGAGCCAGTTGTGTGAGCATTTTTTATTTCAGTCGTCAGGTTCGATTGCATTATTTTTATTAAGTATCTTTTCTGTAGCAGGAGGTTCTGGGTGCCAAGTTGTGTTTTAGACATATGAACAAATTACTGTCTAGCGGCTGGTTCATAATAGTTTCACATTTTGGTGTTCTTGATATGCAGCAAATGGGAAGTAAATGAAGCTGGTTTAGCCATCAATTAAGGAAGCTTCTGGTCAGAGATTCATTCCACAGAAATGTCATTATTTAAGAAGACAAATCATAGAATACTTTGGGTTGGAAGAGAGCTTTAAAGGTCATGTAGTCCAGCACCACTGCAATGAGCAGGGACATCTTCAACTAGATGAAGATGAAGATGAAGACGAAGATGGAAGATGAAAAATGAAGGTAAAGGTGAAGAATAAAGAGGAAAAAAAGAGAATGCAGTGATAATAGGCTTGCTGTATATTCCATGGCTTTTCCATCATCTTTTTAAAACCAAGATAAATGATACGTGGGAAGTAAAGAAGAATACAGGCAAAGTACATGCATTTTTTTCAATCATATCAATTTTATAATATATGTATTGCATAAAAATATATTTGGTACATTTGTGTGTTTGAAGTACCAATACCTTTAAATCTACAATTAACATAAATCCCAGTATGTCATTTAGGTATGGAACAGATTCCTCAAAATCTGGTCTATATAGTAGTTGTCCACAGATGAAATTTCTGACTTTCTGTCCCTTGTCAGTCCATAAGAAGAGGCAAGCATTTCTAGACCAAATGAATCTCTTCCTAATGTATATATTGAAAATGGAGCTGATGAAACTTGACTTCAGAGTTCCTATTTCTGTCCAATAGCTATAAAGGGATGTTAGGATGCCTAGTTCACATATAAGACTGAATCTTAAACTCAGGAAACACTTTTCATGTCAATGTAATATTTTTCACTTTCTAAAGGAATTAAAATAGCAACAAATTGCTATTAAAATATAATATATTAAAATAGCAACAGTACTGCACAACAGTTTGAATATATAGTCCTAATACTTAATGTGCCATTCCTTTCTTTCAAAGTGCTGATGCTAATGAAATTATGTAGGGATGCTTGTCAAAACAATGTCTTGGAAAGTTAAAAATGTGATTTAATAGAGTTTTGATTCCTTGACTTGGTGTTTTTGATTTTTTTTTTGTTTGTTTTGTTTTATTTTGTTTTGTTTGGTTTGGGGTTTTTTTTTTTAGAATTCTTTTTGAATTCAGTTTTGAATGCAGGAGAACAGGAAGCAATAAATAGTTAATCCCAGCTTGAAAAGTAACTTTGTGTCATTTTCTAACATCTTGAACAGTCATTGTCTTTTACAATATTGTGAATTAGCTTTTCCTTTTGGCACACAGTTAATGTGAGTGCATGCTTCTTACTCATGATTATTCCTCTGTGGCTGCCCTGCTTACTGAAATCTAAGGAGCTTTGTGTTAGTTTCTGAAGCTCTGTAACTACCAACAATGCAATGGTATGTGCCACTAAGTGATTCTTTTTCATCTGGATGTGTTCCCCTGCCCCTGATTATTTTCCACTGTGTTTCATATATTGTAGCAGATACCTCAGTTACCCCATGGTGTCTACTGTGGTACCAGACATCAGTATTTTTAGGCTCCCAAACCCTACCGTTTTTTGTTTTTTTTTTTTTCTCTTTGTCCCCAGCAAACAGAACCAACTGATTTTTGCTGTTTTGGAAGTGGGATAAAAAGATCACTTCGGCCTTCTGATTTATGGCCTCTGCAGCTCCCTGATTTACCTGGATGTTCCAGCATGCTATGGCTCCCTTGAAGATCATGCACCAGTATTGCATTCCTTTTCTCTTTCCATCCAGAAGACTGACTGTGCATTATAACACCGTTTCTTCAAGGCAAGGGTGTTATAAAGAGAAGAGAAAGCTGTGTATCTTCTGTACAGTGAGTTATGAACTGTCTTAGATATGTAATATTTGAGAGATTTGTTCCTGAAATTTATTTTCACCTAGAATGTCCATGATTAACTTACATCAATTTTATTTCTATTCTTTTTTTTCCATCTCTTTTTCACTTTTTCCCCTCCACAACATACTTACTTATTTGCATTGTAGTAACTCCAACAGGATACACACAGGATCTGAAGTCTCGTTTATCAGACATTATGCAGAGATCTCTTCTTTAAAACTTTAAATCAAACAGAGAAAACAGAATCAGAAGGCATGGACTTCATCCCTCGTTCAAAATTCAGAATTCTTTACTTTGCTTATCTCTGACAAACATCAGAAGAGCTATGATCTATTAAAAATGCACAATTTTTTAGCAGACTGTTCAAGCTGACCATCTTCATTTGGAAGTTACTGTTAGGTATCTTTCACTTCAATAATGATACTTTCTGTAAGCTTTGAATTTCCTTAAGGCTTTCTTAAATGAGAAAGCAAGGCTTTTAAAAGAGAACTGAAAAATCAGTTTTCCTTTGATTTTACAGTCTGTTACCTATCCTCACAATAATATGTTCTAATGTGATTCAAGATGACTGATATGCATAATTCTACAGAAGATTTTGGTTTCCAGAGCTACATAGTGTTTCTGTAGAAACATTGTGCTTTTATTTCAGTCCTTTGTGATGTTCGGTTTTCTATAAGATGAAACTGATATTTTTTTTTTTCTGGGAATAGGCATTTAGCATGTTTTACTATGTCTTAATTCATGAATGTAGTAACTTTTGCAGAAATTAGTTGATTTTTCATTGTTGTTTTGTCACATAATTGTTTAGGTTGGAAAGGACCTCCTTAGATCAAGTCCAATGCCCCTGCTCAAGCAGAGTGAGCGAAAGCGGATGGAATTGTCATGGTTTTTAATTTGTGTGCATTACCTCCTGTCCTCTCAGAGGGCACAATTATGAAGAGTCTGGCTGCCTCTTCTTTATTCTCTCCCACCAGGTATTTATACACATTGATGAGATCTCCCTGAGCCATGTCTTCTCTAGGTGGAACAGTCCCATCTTTTCAGCCTCTACTGATATAAAACAAGTTCCAGATCCCTTATGGGATCTGGGGTCTTTGTGGCCCTGCCCTGGACTGCAGTAAGTTCATATATGTTTTGTACTAAGGAGCACTGGACTTAGTACTTCAGATGTGGCTTCAGCAACCCCAAGTAGACCCTCAAGCTGTCAGCAGCACTCTTCCTAATGCAGCTCAGGAAACTACTGACCTTTTCTGCCATGACAGCACATTTCCTGGCTCATAGTCAGCACTGTTGTCCACCAGGACCTTGTCTGTCGAGCTACTGTTCAGTTAGTCAGCCCCCAACATGTACTGGTGCCTGGAGTTATTCCTCCCCAGGGGCAGGATTTTGCATTTCCCTCTTGAACTTCTTGAGATTATTCTCATCCAATGTCCCCAACCTGTCCTGGTTCATCTCAATGACCCCGAGCCAATATGGTCTATCAACCAGTTCTCCCTGTTTTGTAGTATTTGTGAACTTGTTGAAGGTGCACTCTGTCCAATCATCCAGGTCATTAATGAAGTGGCTAAAAAGTGTAGTCCCCAGTATAAACTTCTGGAGCACACCACTAGTGGCTTGCTTCCAACTGGACATTTTTCAGCTGACCTGTCTGTTCTAGTTTTCAGTCCTCCTTGCTGTTCACTGATCTAACCTGTACTTTGTGAGCTTATCTATGAGGCTGTTAGGGGAGACAGCTTGCTAAAGTTGAGCAACGTCCAATCCTCTCACCTCATTGCCAAGCTAGTCACCTTGTAGATGGCTATCATTTTGGCTATGTACGATTTCCTCTTTGTAAATCCATGCTGACAAGTCCCAGTCACTTTCTTTTCCTTCATAAGTTTGGAGATATTTTCCTCAATTATTTGCTTCATCACCTTCCTAGGGACTGAGGTGAACCTGACTGGCCTATAGTTCCCTGGATCTATCTCATTATAATATTATCTTACTCATTAAAGGTGCAGCATTGTTCACACACTAAGGAAAGGTATAACATCAGAGAAGCTTTCAGGGTAAAGCACAACTGGTATGCAAGGAATCCATTTCACAACAGTTCCCTAGGCAACCCTGCTTGCACACAGCACAGGGGATGGAGTGAAGATTCCATGGCCAGGGCCTGTGAGAATACAGCAGAGATGGGAATTTGGTGGGACTGCAGAACTGATAAGCTGCCTGTTTGACACAGTTTTTGACAAAGTACTGTCCTTTGTGCGAACTTTGCTCATCTTAATGTACCAAACCACATCTCCATCCCAACCACCCTCTCACTGAGTTCGCAAAAGCAAAGCAATCATAACAGAGGTATTTATGACTGGGGTCACTCAAGCTCCACCTTGAAGATAAAAAATTATAATAATGCCAGGGAAGACATCATTGTGGACAAGTCAGGGCAGATACTATCGCTGATCTGACTCCTGGGATCAGTCTTCAGGCTGAACCTCACTTCCCCCCTGATAGGGACGCCTTTGGGCAAGATCTGGACTTTCTAAGTGTATCCCTGGGAAACTTAGAAATTATACTGAGCTGCTCTTTAATGTAACGCATTTGGTGTACCTACACATGCTTTGCAGACAGTGAATTTATCCCCGGCAATCCACAAGAACTTGTATCTCTGTTGCTCTTAATAAACTGCCCTACTCATGCTGGTGGTCACAGAAGTTCTGTCATTGGGCACCGTCAGCTCCTCACTGGCTGCGTGAGGCCGTGGAGTGCGACTGGAACAGGGAGGGCCGTGCACTGTTAGCAAACCCGCAGCCATCAGAGTTCAGAGAAACTGAGAGTGACTGGACTCATAGTGCCAAACTGGACAGCACTCAGAATCTCAACCTAGCTGCCCCCAGCCCCTCTGATATCTGAAGACCATCTGGAATGCAAGGGGGTTTATTTTCTGCTAAACTACTTTACACTTTTCACACGACACCATGTTTTCCCTAGCTTTTCAATTGCTGCTAATGTACTTGTAGAAACCTTTCTTGTTGCCCTTCACATCCCTCACCAGATTCAGCTCCAGGCTGGCCTTTGCTTTCCTACCCCACCCCTGCTTCCAAGTCTTGTACACTTCATTTAATGTCTGAGCTCAGTTAGGATCTCCTTCCTCACCTGTGCAGGCCTTCTGTCACCTTTGCTTGATTTCCAACTTGTTCTGACAGATCTTTTTTTGAGCTTGGAGATGTGATCATTGAATATCAACTAGCTGTGCTGGACCTCTCGTCTCTCCAGGGCCATACCCCATGGGATCTGTCCCATCTTTGTGTTCAATAGCTGCTACATTTTTACTACATTTTGAAGCTTTAGGTTATAGTTTATTGTCTCCTATTTCTGATGAAGAAATTATATGTACAAAAAACTAACAAATATAATGACTAGAGGATTTTAGAAGTGTTTTAAAATTATCACAGTTTAAGTTGATATTTTCCTGTCTTCACTTCCTGAAGTATTAACATGAAAAATCTCTAACACTGCTCCTTTACATTACTCTGACAGTCTTATGACTTTGTGTATTACATTGAAAGGCTGAACTGGAGACAACAATAAGGAACACAGGATGCAGAGCTGAATTTGAGCTGGAACATGGCTTTACCAGAATGTGTGTCTAGTTTACGTCTGATTCCTATGTCTTTCAGGAACCAGAGAGCCAAATGTTGGATTTTGACAGTAGTGCTGTGAGATAGTTCTTGCACCACAACCTTGTGGTTAGAAAATTTTAGAAAAATGCTCAAATTTGCAAAACTGGCCTTACCCTTCCAAAGTCTAGAGGTAGGGTGCACTTCACTTTCTATCGCTTCTTGGAGCTTGATCAAGCTACTGTGTGTAGAAGAATTCAAGATTAATGATATCAGAGGAAAAAAAAAAAGAGAACTGTCTTCTGCAGACTTGTGAGAAGAGGACATACTCTTATTAAAGGAAAAGAGTCCTGCATCCTGATCCTTGTGCCTGTCTTAATATATTTTCTATGACTTAGAGACTAAATTTTTTCCAAAAACCTTTTTAGCATTGGATTACAGAGCCAGGAATATAATAGAAAGAAGAGACAGTCCAATGGCACAGAGAAATCTAAATAGGTGGTTAGTCAAAGGCTTGAAAGAAAATGACAGTTAATTAGTATCATGGTTACTTGGCGCCTATTGGTTTTAGTTCCCATTTCATCCACTTCTGTATAAACTCTTTTTCTAAATAGGCTGTCTGGTTTTCTTCACGTTCCTTGGAAAAGGCGGAAAAATGATAGGTGAGTTTGAATCTGTGCGGAATATTTCTTCATTACAAGTCATTGGTCTCTCTAGTCTATATTGCCACCCAGCTGTGATCAAAGAAACTAAGATATTACAGGGCTTAAATATTTTGCTTTTGCTTCTCTTCAAGAAACAGATGACAGGGTATTCTTTATTTGCAGTAGGAGAGAGGATACAACATGAAGGATGGAAACAAGGCATTGGTAGCATTAGTAGTCACAGTTTGAACTTTAAATAAAGAGAATTCCAGGGGCTGTGAGGATCTTTATCCCATAGGACATTGTACTTGAAGATGACAGCTCTCTTTTGCTGTCTATGATAGCTCCTCTTTTCTCTCCTTTCCTTTGAAACATTTAAGGTCAAGCCCATGACTAGTATGCATTTGCATTTTAGTTTCACTAAGTCCTAAAAGCATCAAAATATCTAAGTGCTTTGTTCACTGTGATTTACAGTGGACCAAACTCTGAATCAGTAAATCAGATTCGGTGTTCAGCACTCAGGTAGAACTGGAAGGAAAAAATGAACATATGTATATGATGAAATGCATAATAATCACTATACAAATGAGAATATTGTAAAAATCGCATACAATTTCCAGGTTTATGAATGAAAAAATGAAAAAAAAAGAATTTGCTGTAGATTTTACCACAGCTTCACAGTCTGCAGGCCATTAGCAGTTTGGAGTCAGCCAGGGCGGCTGACTCGAGTTAGCTCACAGGTGTATCCCAGACCATAAATGCATAAATTTCATGCTCAGTATAAAGGTGGAGGTTTGCTTAGCAGGGAGGCTGATTTAAAAATCCACTAATAATGTTCTTTTGATATCAGTTTCCATGAATACAAACCCCAGTGTTTGTTCGTGTTTGCACACTTTCTTCCAGATCACCTGCACTCTTCAATCAAGTGCTTTTTTTTTTTTTTCAATTTGTTCCTTCAGCCTGTCTTCAGGATTTATCCACGCCTCATGTTACATATGTTGTATGGCAAGATGCTTTTCTTTTCCAAATGAACTGTACCTTGACTCCGAGATTAGTAGCTCTTGTGTTGTGATATTCCAGGATCTGCAGCACAGGAAAATGAGCCACGCTGGTTCAGAATGTGTCCAATGCAATATAAAGAGCAATTTATCAAGGAGCTGTGAAGTTTTACAGTGGATGCAAATGGTAACCATGAACCCAGTTTTGCCAGAAAAAACACTGACTCTTTTTATTTACATTTGTGACAATTTCACCTGAAAAATCACTTAAAGGTTGTGGGAAATATGTGCTGGTAGATTTCTAGATCACCTAATTCTGCGTGTTCCTTAAGTTTAATTTCTTAAAAGCTGAATGTAGGTTTATAATTATCAAAGGATAAAAACTAATCTTTCTGTTGCTGGTGATCTGCTTTTCAGTGTGAACATTAGACTACCATGTCAAGGACTACTCTGAAAGTATAGTGAGCATCAGTAAAGTGGACAAAATAGAATGGTTACAGTTGTGTGAATTCAGAAGTACAGCACGTAGGAACCATGCCGAGTGTTTCATAGCACTTTCTGGACATGTAAAATTATTCTTTCACTTCTACTTCTCTGAGTGCTGCACAGCAAGAGGCATTCCATTCCCTTACTGCCACTGATAAATGAGTTGAATTATTAGGACCAAGGACATCAGAAACAGAAAGATCTTGGCATGATTATCAAATCAATCTGCAGCAAGTTTTAGGACAAATAACAGTGTGGTCTTTCAAATACGCCAAACTAAACAGCTTGCACTAGAGGCACCAAGGAGACAATAAAAGGCACATCCATACAGTGCTGTTTGAAGTTCTTTTTTCAGAATATTAGTTTTCAGAATATTGCTGCCCTTTAAACATTTTGACCATACTTTGCACCAGAGGGCAGATGTTATTGAATATGAAAAGAAATGTGAATTATTGAAAAGAAGTAAAGCCAGTGAAGTTCTATACAGGAACTTTTGGGATTCAAGGGTCTGTTCATGCCCTTGAGGAGATCATAGTATCCAAATGTCAAGCTGGCTATGAAGAACTAGTAGTGCATTGACATCCAGTAATGAAAATCACAACATATATATGTGTTGAAGGCTCTGTATCTGCTTTGCTATAAGCACTCCTGCCTGCAAAAGAAAAAGAGGATTCACTCTCTTTTGCTCCAGGATGCACTGCCTTTTCCAGACTGGCCTGTTCATATTTTGGAGAAAAGAGCATCTTGCTTGTAATATATGTACATATACCAAGTAGCTCACCAACCTGTCCTCAGAATTGCATTCATTGTCTCTGTTTTCACCTCAGTAATAAATTTATCATAAAATATTTCCTATGATTAGGTTGCATTTCCTCTCATTTGTTTTACATGTCCATTGTTTCTCCTTTTTTTTTTTTTTTTTTTGAGAACAGATTCAATTATATGCCATATGTTGCTGGAGTGTCTAGCAAGGTGAAGCTTAGGCACTGCAATGTTCCTGCAGTACAACTGATCAGTAATAAAAGTGGTAGTAATAATAGAAGGACTGGCTTATTTAATAAATTTAGAAGGGAGCTAGTGTAGCTGACTTAGAGTGCAGTGAATGCTGCCAGACATTTTCCAGGGAGACATTAATCATATTGTCTTCCTAGAATAAGTAAGCAAAATAAGAGAAAAGAAAAAAGAACTACAGAATAGTTAGTGCCCTTGGGGCAGAGAGAATATATAACTCCTACTGTGAAAAGGTACAGGAGACCAGAGTGCATAGGGATGTTAAATGACTGTTAGATATTAGCTATTAGAACCTATCACAACAATGAACTATTCTGGGCACCTCAATATCAAAAAGAAGTTGTGAAGAATTCAGAAATGAAATAACAAACACCATTATGTGCTTAAAGATTATACTTAAAAAAAAATAAATCACAGAGCTGGCTAACTTCTCTTGATTGGTTTGTTACATTTTCTTTTGCAAAGGAATATATGTATCCAATTTAATAATAATGGTTTTCATTTGAAAACTTTACGCTGCAGTAAATTTAAGGCATTTGAGATCTATTTGCTTAACTACCTTAAGTGGGCCTCTGAGAGGCAGTACAGAGATACCCATGTGAGCACTTAGAGAAAGTCACTGATCTAATAATGTAGCTTTATACAACTACTTTGCACATTAATTAATGTCACCAGAGGTAAAGCTGACAAAAACTACTGCATATATTCTGCTAGGTGGATAAAGAGGTTTTGGTTGCCACTGGGGAACCAGGGTCTCTTCCCATCTGCTGTAGAGCTGTTCTCATCTGCAGTTATCTGAAGAACTTGATACATAGGAGGAAGCATAATGGTTCAGAGTCATCAATACAGGGGGCAGGACATGATCAGCTGAATCTGAAGAAACTCAGATATAGCTTAAACTATTTGCAAAAATATTAAAAATTATAATCCTTTATTGAAATTATGGCCTAAGAGTTGGTGTACACTCATTGTTAGAGTAATTTGGTATTGAAGTTGTCAAGCCTTTCAGAAACATCTCCTAAGAATCACTCCTGAATGATAAAGAAAAATTAGACTTACTGGATGACAAGTAGAAGCATTATGCTTGCTTTTTTTTTTTCCAGTCCTTAATTTCTATTCTGTAATAGGTATGGATGATGTCTGGCAGTCGTAATTCAGGAACCTAATATAGTTTAAAAACTGCTCAAGAGACAAAAAGATATTGAAAACAGCTAAATAATAATTTGGCAAAGATTGACTCACTAGGATTCATCAAAATGTAACTGTGGCTGATATGGTTTCATTTCTATAAACCTATTAGAAAGCACCTTTGAAGACTCTTTTGAGAAAACTATTTTCTACTCTGTCACTCAGAAAGCTTTGTATGTGTTATCTTTGGTGTGGAATCTAATGAAAGAGACAAAGAAGCCAAGCTGGCAAATCACTGTCTCTGAAAAGACTCTGCCATAAGGAATTTTCTACTCAACCTGTAATGAAGTTATTTTTCTGAATATATGCAAGGGGACAGCAATTAAATGATTTTAAAAGCCTTTCTATTCCATGGTATTAATTAAAGAATCAGATACCTCATTTAATGAAGCAATTACTTTTTTGAAAGATGGTATTAGCACAATGAGGTATTCTATGTTCTGTTACCTTGTCAAATGGACATCCATCCTTGTATGGTGCCACACAAATAAGTATGGTACCACACAAATAATAAAATTTCCATGCAGTTTAGAAAGCAAAATATCTTGCAGCTGACCTTTTACCACTTCCATTGAGCCTGACTCTCCCTAGTGAGGAATTCCACTTCCAGCTTCAGTGAACTGGATGCTCTGGAAGCTCAATCTGATCAGATATTATTATGAAACACCAAATTTGTGTGTTAAAATTGAGACAAAGGGCAAATGGCAATAGAAGTAAAAATGCCACATTTGGCAGACCAGATCCTCATGTTTTATTTCCATCAGTTATTGCAATGTAGTGGAATTACTTCAGTACAATGCTGTCATAAATAAACAATCATGATGTTATCACAGTTAGAGAGGAAGCACTATCTAGTGAATTGAAAAGAAGAATTATTTAATCTGCTTTAATGATAGTCATTTATTTTCTGCATGATTGTGAGAAAGTGACTCGGTCTTTGTCATTCTATTTTCTTGTGGTTTAAATAGGCTGCTCTAACACTTTTCTACCTTGTTGGATTGTTGTGAGGATAATTAAAGTTTCTCAAGCACTTTGATACCTCAGGTAAAAGGACTAAATAAATGTAAATCCATATTTTTTCTAGGTTGGATTGATAAGAGAAGTTGCAACTGGCAGAAGTTTGTTTATAAATTTGGTAGTTGGCATGACCCCTTTACATTCAAGTCTTGTAATGCAACTGGTTATGTGAAACTTATTAATGAATGTATAAATTAGATATTAATGTCTTTAAAGGGACTGGATTAGTGTGTTCCTAAAAGAGACTCATTTATGTTTTTTTTTTTAACTGAATGGGAATGATGGGATAATTCCTCTAGGATGTGGGAAATCCAGCATTATGGATTCATTATGATAAAATATGCACTTGAAGGGTATGGAAAAAACAGATCTGAGTCACCACTTTCCACTTTTCTACCTTCTTGATCTATTCACTTTCCACAAAATAAAGAATTTAAGTAATTATGCAAATTTACACTTGAATAGCTTATTGTTTTTTTCTGTTACCAATAATATAGCGACTGTGCTGCAGTCTTTATATATACAAACCTCCTCTTTGCCTAACACACATTCAGTGGTGGGGACTGTGAGGGACGGGTCAGAGGGCTATTATAAAAACATATCTAATTACATTTACTAGCATCTCACCTAAATGATCCTTCCTGAAACTTAATCTTGTGACTTCTTGTCCTGTCCATCACAAGAATGCAAAACAAGTTAGTCCTTTCCACTTTTTTGGCAACAATTTTATATAAAGTCATTCAAACACGCTCTTTTTTCTTCCCTCTAGGCTAAACAATCCTGTTTTTTCAGCTTCTTATGACAGGTCAGATTTTCTGAATCTCTTACCATTGCTGCTGCTCTCTTTTGAGTGATTCTTCTAAAGGCATTTTTGAGATGAGTGTGTATCTCAGGAGGGGGATGAAGGAACTGGCAGCAACATTAAAAAAAGAAAAAGTCTCACAAACCAAATTTTACTTTCAACCTCAGAAGTACCTTGATTAACATAGCACAAATGAGAATGTAATTATATAATGATATAATGAGGACATAATAAGACCCCAAGTGATGCAAGCTTAGCCATTTTGTATCCTTAACAGTAGTTCAGCACTACTAAATCATTATAGTTCCAGTAACTATGATTTGGGATAAAACCCCTACAGATTTAATTGAACCTTTTGTTAGCTGTCTTGGTTTTGTCCCTTTATATGCTGCTTTCTCTTTAGCTCTAGGGATTAGAAACTTAATTTGGCTTCTGATGAAGTCTGGAATTGCTGCATTACTACTGTATTCAAAGAATCTGGAACTACAAAAAAAGCAATAAATATAATTTACAATTCAATTTAGAAA
>JANHFX010028764.1:116043-156050 GCA_027560015.1 Chloroceryle amazona
AGTAATATATATTATAAATATATATTATGAATATATTACTGGTTCTTGAACAAATAGTATGTCTGTTTTCTCTAAACTAACAATCAATTCATTTGAAAACAACTTCAAATTGAATTGCAAACAACAAAGAATTGAAGAAGTTATTTTCTTGTTTGTACTCTAAAGCTATATATTGATCTTAATTTTCCTGTGTGGACAAATGTGTTAAATGCACCTCCTGTCATGTATGGTAAGTTAAACCAGCAGGTGTTAAGCATTGCTTCAGTTACCACAGAAACATAGGGATACTGGTGAGTAACCAGTTTCTAGGTCTGTTTCTCAAAATAACTGTCTACCAGAGCACTTTGATATTATCGGGAAATAATGCCTGACGTTTATGACACTGCTACATTTCCCTCTGTCCCCCAAACTAATGGTGGCACGTGTGTCTATCCATGTGCCATTTTGTAACGAGCTGAAGTTTAGAACCATAAATCATTCTGTTGCCGCAGTAGTGACAGGTGCAGGATAACAGATGCAGTCTCCAATATATTAAGAGAATGCCATGATTTATTTGCATTAAAGAGGTCTGGGGTTAGCAACCTGCTAGAAACTAGATAACCATATGGTACATGGCTGCTAGATGAGAATATTTGCCTGTAATAATGTACTGTATTAAAATGCAAGCTCCAATATTTAGCCTTGGAAAGTGTCTCTTGACACCTGTGTCAGGTCCTTGAGATGCCTGAAGACTACATTATGTGAGCTGAAGTGCAGAATGTCACTAATCTTGTGACAGCAAGCTTGGCAACTGGGTGCAAGTGTCCAAAGGGTGAAGTGTTTAGTGTTTAAATAGGAAGATTTTCCCACTGCCTCTAAGTTAGGCGTGTACTTAGCAACCTAACTGAATGAGGATATACAGAAAGAAGTTTTCTGATGAAGCATTAATTGTTATTGTACTTCTCAGTTAGTAAAGACGATGATTCTGAACATACAGACAAAAGGCAGGACAGCCCTGTGATTAAGAATACAGAAATAAAAATTACCAGAAGTAGGATGCACACGAAAACATCAGAGAGATTGATGAGTTTAGGTCAGGGAGAGACTGTCATCTCCAATATATATTTCTCTGTAAAAGACAGCTGAGAATACACACAGCTATTGGTGTAATAGCAGTACTTACAAGACAGATCTCAAAGCAGGGAAAGCATGAAAATTCAGTGGTTATTTAAGAATGGTTAACAGTGTTATTTATGTAACTACAGGCCCATTATTCTGATGTCAAAGGTATGAGAAGTTTAAGAACATATTGTCAGGGAATAGCCAGGGCTGGCACTTCCCTGAGGGGCTGGAAGGGGTGGGTGGAGGCCTCAAGTAAGGTTGGTCAGGACAATTAAAGCCTATTAGTGCCCTCAGGGCCCTGACATCTATTTTGATGGAAAAAGAAATCAAGAGACAGTGAAAAAAATGGAGAATGAGATAAAATGCAGCTTGGGTTTGCTGAATGTGAATCGCATTTAAATAGCCTGACATCCTTCTTTGCTAAATCATTTTCTAGACAAAAGAAATGCCATCGATGTCATCTGTCTGGCCTACCCTGCCATATGGGAAACTGGAGAAGATGCAAATTAGCAGAAGAAATTTCAGGTGAATAAGGAATTAGTTAGAGGAGTGACAGCAGTAGGTGCTTTTGAAGGGGAATGTACTGTGTGAAGGAAAGTCAGGAGTGGAGGCCATCAAGGCCTGGCCTAGTGACTGACTTTTTAAATATTTTCTCATCATTTTAGGATCAAATGTCGAAACATGCTGATAAAACTTGCTTATGACATTGTGTTATGGCCAGCAATTAATATAGAAGAGGTTCAGGCTATTATAAAAGAAATAAATAGATGATCTTTAGATTCAAAGCACTGGAAATGGGAAAAGAGTTCCACAGCACAACATGTCAAATCATAAATTTAAGGAATAGTAGAAATAATTTGTGCTGTCACTCAAGAGGATGTATCTTGAAAACAACTGAGGAGAACCATTTCAGCAGACTACTTTTTTACAACAAGATTATAAGCAACGAAAGAAATGCAACTACAAAACTGTAGCTATAATGCTAGGACTTTGCAGTTACAGCATGCTTAGTAGATTAGCAGCTACCAGATAAAGATGTCATTGTTCAGGGTGGTATCCTAACTGTTGGATGGACTGCTCTTCAAGGAATCTGTCTCTCTCCCTCTCAACTACAGCAGGAAATTAGCTGTCTGAATTAGATTCTTACTTTCTAGATGGGTAAAACAAGTGAAATAAGTCACAGTTTAATAATTAGGTGGGAATCGGGAATATTTCATTTGCACTAATTATATAAAAGAACAGCAGTGAACCTGACCGGGCACCTCTCCATCCATCTTCCAGCAGCTTCCCTCCTCCACTGTTAGCAAGTTCCTAGGTTTGATGAAGTGAAATCAGCTGACCTCACAGTGGTCTAATTTTAAGACCTATTTGATCATAAAGATTTAATTGTCAACAAGATGGATCTCACAAAAACCACCCATACTTATCTAAATCCTCTTGTCTTTAGTCAAAGTACTCTGCAGACAACAGTAAAAACATGGTAACAATGCTCAGTTTACCAAAGATGTCACAGAGGTGGAATAATTTACCAAAAACCCCAGGAAAGGGAGTCACGAACACAGGAATAGACCCCATCAGTCTTAAGCCTTAGTACACTACCTTGTCTGTTGGTGCATGCTGCCTCCCACAAATAAAAAAACAGTTTGCAGAGATGACTGGTAGCACTCCTGACATAGTAACTGTCCAGAAGATATTCTTCCAGGCTGTTAGATGAAAACAAGAGTGGCAGAGGAGAGCTTTCTGAAAGAAGAAATGTTCGGCTCAGAGGGAAAGATACAGAATTTTGTGGATAAGGGTTTTTAAAGGCAAAAAGAACAGACAAGAAGAAGCAAGGCCTTTTACACTTGTTAGGCATTAATTCAGAGGAAATGGTTACAAACCTAAAAGTGGGAACCCTATGCACACAAGGCACCAGCAATAAATCACTGAACTGACTGATTACCCAGCTGTTTTATACCACAACATCCACCTGGATTTTTTACAGAGAGTGTGTTTGGTTATGACTGATGATATAAAGAACTGAGGGACATCAGCTCTGGTAAGAACGGCCATTTTCAAGGAAAGACTCAAATTGCCACAAATTTAAGAAAGGGGGAAAGGGGAAAAAGAAGTGAAAAATGAAAAAGGGAAGGAGGAAAGGGTTAAGAGAAAGAGAAAATGGAATTTTCCATGGCAGATAGCTGGGAGGTGAAGCAGTGGTGCTGGTGGTGGGAATTCCCAAACAGTCCTCTTCTCCAGTGCAGCTGGTGATCTCTCGCAGGATATTCTTCCTAAAGTAACTATATGATTTCACTTTGATGGACTCCACCTCTGTATTAGTCACCCTTACTCATTCTGCTAATCCTATGGCTCAGAGCACGTTTTGATCGCACACACATTGCCCATGCTAACTGGCTACAAAACTCTGTCTTGGGGTATATTCCCTCAGGGTATGAAGGTGCACAGCTGCACATAAAAGTGACTGGCAGGCCACAGTGTTGTGAGGGGAAAAGCAGCACAGGTGCAAATAGAAAGCCCTTGGTGTTGCAGAAATTGCAGACTCCTCTGATTGGGGGGCTGCAGCAAAACAATATATCCCCTCTGACCCTCCAGGGAAGCAGCTGATTTCTGCAGTCAGGGAGAGACTTAGGGTGTTTTCTCTAACACTGATGCCTGAGCACCAAGAGAGGACTTCCCAACAACCTCCCCTCTCTCTGTCTGTCACCCTTCATATCCGCCGGTTTTTGGAAAATTAATCCTTCTCCTACATCCTCCCTTAAAAGGCACTTACATTTTGCTCTTTCCCTCATGGAAGATCTTTTCATGTTAGTTTGTGCTCAGAACTGTGACTAAGGAATTGTCCTTGCTGCCTTCTGTGTCTTGCGATGGGAGTAAAACTGGGACTCACGTTCTGCAGTCACTGTTGTTGTTTATGTCCTGGCAGAGCCATAGGCGCTACAGGAATTATAAGAAATCTGTAGTTTAGAAAGAAAGATTTAGTACAAATAAAAGAACTGGGGCCTAGTCGTTTTCCCATTTTTATCATGTGCTGGTAGCAGCATAGCTGCAATTCTGCACACGTATCCCAAGTATGTCATCCAGAGGGTAGAAACAACTCACAAAGTCTCCAGCATATGATTACAAACTCTTTTAAGATGTGCAAGTGGGCAGATAGAGAAAAAGAACATTGTCCTTTAAATACTTCAGGAAACATAAAGAAGATCATGGTATGAATGACAAGCAGTTGGCTTTGCACAGGTGTCGTCTGGTATTCATAGATTCACAGAGTTTAAGGACAGAAAGAAGTCTTAAATCATTTTTATTGACTCACTGCCTGTTAGAGGTTAATACATTTCACCTAGAGAAGTGAGCAATTTCTTCTTTCAGGCTACAATGAATGCCATTGAAATACCTTTGCCCACTATGGTTTCAGGTGCTGCTAAAGCTATTTTTCTTGCACCAGGTTTCTCAGAAATCTTTCTGTTTATAATTCCTACAGGAAACTAAAAGCAATAGTGAAATATGTTTGACCTTTTAATCCTTTGGCCAGCTGGGCTTTTTTTTTCATCTCTCACAAATGTTCCATCTTCTCTTGTTAGGACAATTTTTAAAATAAAAAATTCTCCCATTGCACTAATACAGTGTTCATTAAACTTTTGTTATTGTTTTTAATTAGACCACAGAAATGTGCTACTGGCTTTAACTTCATATACCATGGGATTCTACATAATATTTGAATCTCAGCGGCATCCCATTAGCCATCATCATTTTAGGCTGGCTTAATTGTGGTCACCTTCAGGGACAGAATATAAAAGTGATCATCAAATATTCTTCTGTCTCCAGTCAAGCTGAGTAATGAGGGACTCCTTCGCTGTCCATTGATTTTACAGTTACAGCTGACCCCAAATGGCTCTTTCATTGCTGCATAGCATGGTACACAGTGCCTGGCTTTGGAAAGAGTCCAGTTTCCCTGAAATAATGATGGGCAGCAGAGAATTAGCATTCACTGTTTTTTTTTCTTTCAACATCTCTGCTAATGACTGTCATCCTCTTGTGTACCTATGCCATGTGAAATTGGATTTTTTTCTGACTCGCAGTGTTTGCACAATCATCACATTAATGACTACTTACTGTTATTGTAAGGACATTTTTTAGGATGCAACTTACTTTGTCCCCTAGTAGAATACAAATTCCTATATACACTTATATGCACCTTTGTTAAGCAAGACTTGGTATTAGTTACATAGGACAGTGTATAGGAAAATGAATAAAACAAGCATGATTCAAGTTAGGGCACTATGATCTGTATGAGTGTAAAACTAAACGGATAAAATCTGGTTGCATTGTTGGGCTTGAAGGATCATGTTTAATGGGTCACACTCTACCTTGGAGACCATTAACAAGTGGAAAGTTGCAGGGATCCGTCCTGGAACCTGTACCATTTAGCACCTTTACCAGCAATCTGGAGGAAGTGACGGAGTGTGCCCTCTTATCAAATTTGCAGAGGCCACCAAAGTGGGGGGGAAATCACTAAGGAAAACTTTTTAAAAGATAAAGGCAGCATGGGAGAACATAACTGAGATTCTTTTGAAACTCTAAAATACCCTCAGTGAGAGAGATTAGGGCAAAGGGAAAGTTATAATGAGAGAGGCAGAGATGTGTGCATGTGTGTACAAGTGCATGCACGTGTGTATATGTCTGTATACATATGGACACATGAGAAAAATTGGATGGATTCATCAGCCCTGCTGTTGTACTTGTGAGTTACCTGGTGCACAAACCTAAAATGAAGCAACCAGTAATTTCAATGCCTGATATACTTACTGAGATTCAAATCTCCAAAGTATTTGTTAAGATACCTTAAAAATAACATATTTCCAAAAAAGTGCATCCTACCATATGCAAATACCTACTGCATTTTTTAGCTCAAGTAAGGAGTGAATACTCTATTATTTAGTGATCTGATGTCGCTCTGCTGTGTGTTACCCAGTCAGAAATAAATGAATGTTATTAAAATTGCAAGACTAGCACTAAAAAATGAAGCACTGCACAATCTTACATCAGACTTTTTGTCCAGCTGCACTGTTACGTAGTTTTTAATTACTGTATGCATTATCAAATAGTTTATCTGCAGGACCTCTTTCATCACCAGCTTTTCCGTCATTTAGTGAGTGACTTCCATTCCTTATTGTTGTAAAACTTTGAAAACCTGATCTGAAAACAATAATTATTAATTTCCTTTTGAGATTCGCCATGTGGCTTTTTATACTGCTTCATTTCATCCAGTGATCTCAGAATATCGAGGCATGTATTTACTGTGACAAAATTCTTTGGAATGGAAGGGAGCTACTGTCATTTTACAGAGAGAGGATTGAAGAACAGAGATGAAACAAGGGACCTTCACCTGGTGGAACAAGGGACTCAGGTGGGACTTTCTGAACACCTACCCTAAATGCCACTGGTACATCAGCACAACCCTCCATTTCAGAGTAAATCACCAGGATCAGCTTCCCAGTTGCTGCTCCAACACCTGAGTTATTTTAAATCTCTTCTTTGAGATGAAAGCAAATCCGAGCCTTACTGGGATGTCCACTCAAAGTGACTGACACTGCATGGGAGCACTATGGTAGAGACAAGGGTGAAGTACCACAGGGCAGGGCAGTAGTGGGCTTCCTTCATCTTGAGATCACTCTTTCTCTTGGCTGCTCCCTTCCCTGGCACCTTCCCTATGAACAGTGGCCACCTCTCTTCTTACTCCATACCTACCTGCCTCTCACTATTCTTCTAGCTAGCATCTTTCTGTGGCATAAAATGTTTAAGGCTGGGTGGCATTCTCCACTGTTTTCTCTCCTCTGATTTTTCTTTCTCGTTTTCCCTCCCTTCATGCAGTAGCACGCATTGATTTGAAGAACTATGCCCAAGCACTTCACCAATGTGTTTTGTGTCTCATTGGGCACATGTCCAAGTGTTTTGTGGCTGTAATTGGGGCCACAAATTTAAGTGAGCTCAGCAGCTCTCAATATGACACTTCAGGCTCTGAACATAGTCCTTAAACAATGAGTCACTGCATAATGTTTCTTTTACAACCTTACTCGCATTTTGGTGTGTGGTTCATGTAATCTTTTGTGATTCCAGTAACAAAATAGGCAGCTGTTGACAGAGAAAATAGTATTTTGACAATACTGAATATTTGCAGATTTTAAAGCAGCTAGGAATCAGAAGATATCCACTGTATTTTGTCACCTCTATGAACTTCTAGCCAGTGATCCATGAACCAATGCTTGAGAACCTCTGTCACTTTTATACTTATTATATTTTTCTTTGGATAGAAACATGCTTCTGAAAGTGGCAAAAAGAATTACTCTTTTGAGTAATAATTAATGAAAAAGCTGTAACAAGTTTTACTAAAACAGGGCTTTCCTCTCCTTAGCCTGTCTCTTCTTGCAGCGCTCCACGCACTGGCTCTTTGACTCCACTGACAGTGATTTCCACATGGTGCTTGTGTCACAGAGCAGATTTTCAAGTACTTTCTGAAGGCTATGTATTCAAGTGAGAACAGCATCTGTCACCATCATGCTTAAGAACCTAACTATAGGACCGAGGTTTCAAAAAAGTGTAATCAGTTTAATTTTCTCTCATCTCATTTTAGAAGAGAAAGCAGAATAATGCTGCCAGCCTGTTCTGTAAACGATTCAGCAGCATCACCCCCATGAGGAGCAGCTCCCCTTGAGGAGCAGCTGTACCCCCATGCTGTGCTAAGTGTTTATGCAGAGTGAAGGGAAATAAAATAAAATATGGGTGTTTGATGGCCTTAAAGATATTGAATTAACATCTAAATGAAATTATGTTCTTTTGCCTCCTCTCCAATTCTTTTCCTTTAAGATCTTAGCAGGTTGCATTCTGCTTATTTATTGACACTGCTGTTTTGAACAGATCTGAATTGCTACATAAGACAAGAAGAAATAAAGTAAACTAGTATGGTACAGTAAACAGTTTGATAGGACAAGCTATCATAAGCTTGCCAATAGGGAAATAAACCAGATAATATCTGGGTTGTTAAAGCCTCCCAGAAGGGCAGCAGCTCACTTTTCAGTAGGAATTCAGAAGTGCATTGCAGACATCAAACGTGACATTTTTAATAGGGTTTGTACCATCGAAACACAGCTGTGCTCAACAGGCAGAGCAGCCCAGCTTGGTTCTTTCATTAATTCTGTTTCTTTGTGTTATTTGCACTAACGCGCTTCAAAACAGATGAGTGGGTCAGATCAAAGGTCTGTCGAGCTCAGTATCCTACCTCAGAAAATTTCCAGAAGTACCTCCAGAGGGAGCAGAGAAGGAACATGACAGTAGTTTGCCAAAACACTCTTTGAGCCTTCAGTAGTTGGCAGCTTGGGGACTTGATGAGCTGGAGGTGATGTCTATGTTTTCAGTCATTCTCTAGGGCTTTTTTCCCCATAAATTAATCTCCCTAGCCTATGTAAACCCTTTTGCTTTCATAATATTCTGTACAAAGGGGTTCTATGGTGAAATTATTGTTTTTATTTTTTTTTTCCTAACCTGCCATCTGCTACTTACATTTGGGTTTTCTTAGCTTTTTTATCGTGAGAACCAGATAACAGAATCCTCTTCACTATTTCCAGTTTACTCATCATTTTACTGATACCACTATCCACCACCTTTTTTTCCCAGGATGAAGAGTAAGATGAGGTAGACCCAATAAGTAGATAAGGATCATTTTCTTTTCTGAGTAACTTTGCCAAAACTGGACATTTCTATTAAACAAACTGTGAGGTCATGTCGAGTCTGATAAGCAGTGTAAGACTGCTAAAGAGGAGGCTAAATTGTGAAGAAGTCAAACCAAGTAATTTTCACATTTTCAGAATGAAGTATTCTGTATTGCTGAAATATTTGTTTTGACATTTATTGTCTGAAACCTACAAAGTTCTGAATTCATAAATAGCATCTAAAAGAGATTTCTTTCATAAACAAGTAAGTTGAGCACAACACCTACAAAAAGACCAAAGAATCAAAAGTCAACCAAATGAAACACTTTATTTAGGATTAGAGATTATTTAGAGATTTCCACTTTTAACTAGAACTATTTGTCCTGGTTTACTTTTCAGAAACATTTTGATAGAAATGTTGTTATATTTTGGTTCAGACCAAATTACTTTTGTGATTTTATAGTATGGTTGTGGAACAGAGACCTTTGTCATGTTCCCATCCCTATATACAGGGGTCTGAGTGCTTTCCTCTTTTCCCCAGTATCTTTGCTCCTTATTTTTTACTGCCATTCTTTTACTTGGTTGTACACATTTGTGCAGTGAAAGGCAAGTGCATGCTGATTTGACACTACTAATGCAGAAAGATTTGGCAAGACTTTGGTTTGCTTAACCTTCCAAACCAAAGATTAGCAAGAAATGGAGTTGCTCCATACACATACATCAGGACAGACATGGCAGGGAAATGAGAAAATATTCACTGAGTTAAGATGATTTAAACTGAAAGACAAAATTGGCAAAATATCCCAAGCCACTTCATGTGAAAGAACTGTTAGGAAATTATAATACTTTTAACTATCTGAGAAGCAAATTTATGGAAACTAAAGGGAATAGAAAAGAACATTTTTAGGATGAAACCCTATCAGTTTATGAAAGACTTATTTGATACAGGAGTCTGGGATAAAAAGCAGAACATTGTAACTGTTTTGTGCTTTATACACACTTCACGGAAGTGTAAGTGTCCACCCCTCTCATTTGCTACAAATCCAGAATTAATGTGTTAAAGGATCACAGCATTACTGCCACACATGGACGAATATTTTGCTGACATGTATCTGTGTGTTGGACTGAATCCTTGATTATTAAATCCTGGGTAAACATGAATCAGAAAAGCTGATAGGTAGTCTCGTTCCTAAAAAAGTTGAGCTTTGCAATATGAATTGCCTACGCTAAACTGAAAGCAAACTCCCTCTTAGTGGGAAACATTAACCCTAAACTATTGAAATTATTGTTTAGTCTGCTGATGTGGTTTCCATAAATTGGCTTAGAAAAAATACCCTTAGAAGCTGCCTTTGCCTCCCAGGAAAAAGCTCCTGTCAGAGTCATGGGCTGTCCCCCTGAATTATCGTTGTGAGAGATACCAGCTGAACGGTGATTTTACATTTTAGGGTGCTTGGATGGTCACTGTCAGTGATGGTGTGATTTGTACTGGAGTGCTGACCATCGTTGTGCCTGCTGTCAAAAGGGAAATGAGGTTGCTCCCACATGAGAAGCAGTTAAACGCTTGCTATTTGCTGCTCTCCTTGTACTCATTGCATGATATCTAGAAAGGATTTCTATACCTTTTCCAGTCTTCAGAACTAAGTCCCATCCTCAGTAGTGGTTATATGCAATACATACTAGCACCAAAAATCTGTAAGGCAAAAATCATTTCACTACTTTGATTTTTAGGATATTTTCTAATTCACATCTGTGGGGTGAGTGTAGGTCTGAATGTTGTAGCACACAGAAACCAGCCAGGTAAGGACTCCCTGTGCTGTGAATGGTACAAACAGAGAAGTTTCTCTTTGCACCAGAAATATGTGTGAGAAACATGTGCCCAGAGGGAGAGGAAGCAAAAGGGAGCACATCATACTGCTGGTCTGAGTGCTTGTGCAGACTTTGCTGCATAGCAGCTCAGCTCCAACAGTGGTGATGGGAAGGCATCACCACAACCAGTCTATATTTGTGCTCTTTGCTCAAGTTGGCGGGAAATGTGAACTTAATTTCTGCCCGACTGAGACCTGCCCGTTGCCACAGGATGGTCTGGTCATACCTAGGCTGTGACCAACCTCAGTCACCATCCCTGTCCCCACTCTTCTAACCAGATGCTGGGGGACATCATCATGTCAGTAAGGGCACTGCCTTTGCTCTCACCATCACCCTTGTCACCCATCTCACCTGCCCTCACCCCACTGCTGCCTGACACTCCAGAAGGACATCTCAGTTTGTAGGTGTATTTAGATATATGTACATGTATAAGGAATGACCCTGCTGACCCGAACAATTTGATGAGGATGAGTGATGGTCATTTCTTACAAAGAATGGACTTGCACAGCTATTCACAGGTTGCACTAAGGCATAGTCATCAACTCAGCATTTTCGAGGTGGTGGCTTTGCCATCAGAGGCTGAGTGGCTACAGGCTACTTTCTGCTGTGGGTTGTCCATCTCCGGGGCCTCTGGGCGACACCTGAGATATTAATACACCAGCACCTCCAGGTTTGTGAGATGGGGATTCTTTGTGTTTGTGCTGGTTTCCACTTGATGGCAGCAGAGCCCACAGCAATGGGGCACAGGCAGGTCTGTGAGCAGTTCCTGTTTATTATTGATGAGTGAGTGAAAGGGAAGCCAGCAAAAAGCCGACTTTTAAGAAGAATATTCAGAATATTTTGGATTGTGAATGTAATGATGATGACACTGTCTCGGAAAACCACTGGAGTTCTCCTGCCTGTTTCCCAATCTGAGAGGCACAAATACAGTGTCTTTTGCAAGAGAAGAAATGTTCACCACAGAAAAGATGTATGAGACCAGATTTACTTTATCTTAATTCCATTAAATGGCTTGGGGAAACATTTCAGCTTTCAGTTTTCTTTTTGTCTGTTTCTACTACAGATAGTTCTGAAATTCTGTGTGCTGTGGTAAAGACAAAGCAGCCAAAAGTTTATTATTTCTGAGACTGAGACTGGTTTTCAGTTCCAGCTTTACTGTTGTTTACAGGCAAATGTTCACAGAAAAAAAAAAAAAAAAAAAAGAGAGAGAAGAATTTCAGAGAATAAGCAGAGAATACAGGACATATAGTTACAGAAAGAATATTTTCTGCAAGATAATCAGCTGCTCTGTAGTGAAGTCAGTGTTTTAGTTAGTTCTATACTTGCAGTGTTTCCCAAGAGCCTGATCAGCTTTTAGGGGAAAGCATTATTTGGTGTAAACTAGAGGAGCTTGACCTTTTCTCATCTCTGTCTCCAGCTCAGGACCCACTTGTCAACTGGCAGCAGCATCATTTATTGCAATGTTGGTTGAACTCTTCTGGTATATTGGAAGGTCTGGAATGGAGGCTGCTCTTGTCTTCATTCCAAGGTTACATTAACAGAAATAGAATATATATATTTCAAGTCACATCAGACACCAGGATAAAAATGAGATTTACACATTATTATCATCTTGGAAATGTTTGCCATTGATAGTTAATCGGTCTCCATTTTTCTGCCAGGAAAAATAGTAGCTTATAAAAAGGCTGACTTATCCTCATTGTAAAGATATATGCTCTGTAAACTGAATGAGAGAGCCAAAATGTCAGCTGCATTGGATGTCTCTGTTTCATGGATACTGGTGGAATCACAACAGGCATGTTCAATCAACCTGGTGCCTGGAAAGCAGGGCAGAAGAATTCTGATGGAGAAAATCAGAAGTTCTCAGAAAGCCCATCTATCTCTTTCCCTGACAAGTCAATTGGATAAGATGTGGTCATGGATAAGATGTTCATCTACTGGAGTCTCAAAAAACCCAATCTATATTGGCTGAAATAACCATTTATTAGGACTTTTATCACACATGCAGTAACATTTACAGCCTTCCTTTACAGGCAGCATTTGGCCCAGGTTTACCTTTTAAAACCTGAGCTTTCTTGGTAACAATTTCTGTGAAACTTTCCATGAGGCAACATTCAGTGTTAGCACCGGATCACAAAATAAGGAGTTCAGCTGGGTTGGCTGTACAGCAACTGAGTTTTCTGACAAACCGCGAACACTTGAGAATGAGACAAGATCAGATCTAAAAGAAAGCTGGTGGCATGTTCCAAAGGGTAAAAACTGGGAAAGGTTTTTTTTTTTCTCCTTTGCTCTATTCTCCAGATTAGTTTGTTATGTATAAATAATTACTTAATGTTGCTGCCTGTAAGAAAGTGTTGCTCTCGTCTGAATTTTTATTACTTCTTGGTGAGTATCAGTCTGTTGTTATATGCGTAATTATGCATTAAGACATTTAGCATTTTCATAGCTATCATTTGATTGTTACTCAAATCAAAAGAAAGATATAATAAAACTTTCCTTTGTCATTTAGTATAGGCTGCTTTAAATATACTCATTCCTCATATAACGTAATCTTTTCAGCATCTTCTCTCATTTTCTTCTGCCACATGCAGAAATAAAAACTCTCCAGGTGCTTGTTGGTAAGTAAGCAGAGCTGCTGTTACAACTTACTGCAGCCATGACCACAAACCACAATATACTGTAACGCTTACTGCTCCGCACACCATCCAACATCTGTATATAACAGCATAAAAATTCTTAATCTACCTCTAGTGTTTAGTCAATTAACTACAAAGGGCTTGAAGGTACTGCTCTCGAGGAGTTAGAAGTACTAAATAGTGAATTAAAAGATGCAGTCAAACCATCAGTCAGATGAGGGCTCTGAGCCCACAGCTCAAGAATAAAATGACAATAGACTTTCTACCTACTCAGTTGCTCAGTGTGATCTGTAAATGGGTGGCAAAGACAGCAGTAGAAACACCACTGCCTAATGCACTGCAAAATCCAGACTCTGTATGCCAAGTATCTCAGGAAATGACCACTGCAACAGAGCATGGCAAATTGAGGGTTATTCGGAATAAAGGCAACTGCTAGTTCTTATCCCAGGGCTTCGTTAGGCTCTTTTCTCAGAGATGGGCAGGCTCTAGGCTCCACTGTCTTACAAAATGACATATTTCAAACCTTTCAAAATGTTACGCATGACAATCAGCCATTCAGACCACCCAGCAAGGCAAGCCCTATATTTTTAAGTCTTTCTTTGACAAGTATGTAATTTTTTTGTCAGATTAGAGTCTTCTTACATGCACATATACACACACACACATAGAAATCTCCTCCTGTAGGCTTTTTTTTTCTTTTCTGGAAAGAATTAATTTTCTTTTTAGGAATAACTTAACTAGTCTAAACACTTACTTTACCGCTTATTGCTATGTGGGAAGTATTCATTATCTACCAATTCCATTTTATAGACGTGGAAAGTTTTTCAAGTTGCTTTATAGTGACAGAGATATGAGAAACACCCTACTTATAACTAGGAAGTTTAGGAGACTAATTTTTTTATTCAGCTATTATAGGTTTTTTATACCAAACACTTTAAATCATTTCTGGGTAGATTAAATAACTAAGCTCCAATTAAGCAAAATAGAGACTATATTCTGCTTGTTCAAAGTCCTGTACAGAGTAGCAGGAGCAAGAGAAATTACAGAAGTTATTCTGTTCAGAAAAAAACAAACAAACAACTGTAAAGAATCTCTGTTTCAGACTAATTTCTTATGGAAATGCATTTCTCAGATGGATTCCTTCAACTGAGGATGGTTTATCTCTCCTCATTCACATTTCTATTGATCTTTAAAATGAAACAAACAAATTCTTGTTCCTTTAACATTTAGAAACAAAACATGTTAGCACTTTTCATAATTTGTATTCTATTTTCTTTCTCCTCTTCTCTGCTGGCATTAGATGTAATAGAAAGAACAATCTTAACAGTGTTCAGTTTTAGTTTTTGCATTTTTTTTTAATTAAAAAAAAAACAAAGAAGGTTGACAGTAGGGAAATGAAACTCATTCTAAGTACAGAGAAGATAAAGTTACAGAAAAGAAAAAAAGCAGGAAAAAAAAAAAAATGAAAACTTCCTGGGCAGCTTTATTTCACTAATTCTTTTGTCCCACAAACCAAAAATCTTCTCTTTCTCCACTGTCCCATGAGTTAAAAATATTGGAGAAGAGAGTATGGAGAAAAAAAAAAATCAAAATTATGATAAATTCAATGAATAGATACTTGGAAACCAAACGTCAAATATAAATAATGTATTTCCAAGTATATCGAGATCTCACTTATGCCGTTGCAAGTCAAAATTTTTATTCTGTTAGGAATAAAAATTTACTAGTCTGCTAGATTTAAAACCTGCAAGTCTCAGTGTGCACCACCTCTCAGACTCCTTTCTACCTGCTCCAAGTTTTTCATTCAGGAGTGAAAGGTGAAACTCCCATCAATGTGCAACAAGCAGAGCTGAGAAGGAATCTTTGTGCTACTTTTAGTTTGAGAACAAGAATCCCTCTGATGGTCTCTGCCACTTTCAAAGATGGAATATCCTTCTGACATCCAGCTGCAGTTGTGGAGAGCACAAGACAGCCATAGGATAATATCGTCTTCCATTAGAATAAAAGACCTACATGTGCCTAAAGATGCTCTGGTAAAATTGTTCTCAGGTAATTTTAATCATCTATATTTTTAGACCATTATTAGCTTTTAAGTCTTAATTGGTGCTGGATGTGTCCATCATGTTACTTGTTATATCATCTGCCTGACAATTTAAAAGTAATATAATAGGGAATAAAAGCCTAAAATTAAAGACTACTTAATGGTATGTATTGTATTGATCTAAAAATAAGAAATGGCACCAGCTGGGCTACTTCATAAAAGACCTGCACCATCAACCATGGATGTGTCTAACAATTTGCTATTCTTTTACAAATGGACCAAAGAAGCGGTTGGTGTAAATTAGTACAGGTCCGGTTACTTCAGTATAATAAATACATCATTGGCACAGAATATGACCCTTTAACTCTATGAAAAGCAAGATGAGAGGTGATTGCCACCTAGACTTCTACAGCCAATTTTATTAATGAATAGTACATTAATTTAGTAAAAATTAAGGGTGCTACTATAATTGTTTTATTTATAGTATGTAGCACTACGTCTGGGCTTACAGCCTGATAAGGCTATCACTCTCCAAACACAACAACACCAATTCTCTTTGTTCTGGAGAGCTTCACCATCTAAACAAGGAATAAGTTTGAGAATAAAACTAGTTAAACTATACAAAACTCCAAAACTGAATATGCAACCTTAACTTAGCAATTTTATCATGCTTTATGATTCAGTTGTTGTAGATTTTGCTCCTGCAGGTTTTCTCCAAGTTTTTGTACTAACTAGAGTGCAACTCAAATCTGTCCTCAGGCTGTGAAAAGGGCTGAAGACCTGAGACCTATATCTCATTAACACCCAGACTTCTTGGTGAGGTCACATTTACATGATTAAATGAGTGTGGTCCTTGACCCCTGGGCCAAGTCCACACAACTGAAGGCAAGTTTTCCATCTGCAACAACACTGCTTTGCACTTGGGCATGAGTCTTCCCTGGATGACACCCCTGTCACCCTGCAATGAGGTTACTCTTCCGTGTATTTGCATTTTGGGGTGTCTGTAATTTGTAAGGGCTGATTCTGAGCCTAGTGGTGTGTTGTCTTCATAGGATGAAACTGCAGGTACATGTTGCCAGGCCTAACACGTGGTATGAGGACCTGGGAGATGTCCTGTCTTTCTGCAAGAGCACTAGAGGAATCAGGCAAAAATGGCTGTAGCCTCACTCATACTCTGTTTTGGGAGCTACCCTGGGGGAGAGCTCTTCCCCAGATCACACCTGGGTATGGTCATAATCATAACCAGGATCGGAAGAGGCTGCTTAGAGAGGTTGTGGAGTCTCCTTCTGTAGAGACTTTCAAGACCCGCCTGGATCTGTTCCTGTGTGGCCTGCCCTGGGTGATCCTGTTCTGGCACGGGGGTTGGACTCAATAATCTCCAGAGGTCCCTTCCAACTCCTACTATTCTATGATTCTATGAAGCACATCATTGAAAATAAGGTTTAAAAAAAACTACAGCAATTGAAATGCACCCAAAAATATCTTATCTTGTATTTTGGCCCTAAAAGGAAGCTAAGTTATTTTGAGAGTCTGATCTTTGAGAGATGACATACAAGTACAAAGCTTTGAAAACACCATTTGCATATATGTACCAGTGTGACCACACTAATATCCACATACATGTTTTATGGGAATTCCAAATCTCTACTTGTCAAATCACATTGGTGTTTATTTACTTCCCCTAACTTTTTTTTTTATTCCAGACACTGGACCAGAAAACGATTACTGATTAGAATATCCACCATATTCTAAGGGGAACTGATTTTAAAATTGCTATTAGCTATGCTAACTAGTTGGATGACTTCAGCTAAGAGTGAAACTGGTATTTCTAATTGTATTGGTTTCATCCTTATATGAAGTTTTTTCAACAGTTTTGTTAGGACAATAAATGAGGGAAAGAACTGTGATAATTAAAAAGACACACTCCCTGTATATCAGATGAGTCTCATTACTATTGACAACACATATATTGACAACCTGAAAATATTGCAGGTATCTTTGTTGTATTTATCTTCTAATAATTTCTTAGTCCAGGAAGTTTTGCCTCATGTAAGAAAATTTGCCTGGAGAAATAACACTTCATCTATTTCCTTTCATATTGCCAGTTCCGTAGTTAACCAGATGGGCAATGCCTTTCTCAGCAAATGTGCAGGATGACCCTGTTTCAGAATGAATATCAGAAGATTCTTAACAAAAAAGGAAGCACAAAAAGCAGAATATTTGCCAGAGTAATTAGAAGAAAAAACAGGCTAACAACTTAAAAAAAAATAAAGAATAAGGTCTTGCCACCATACTGAAGTACTTCATTTTTTAAAGCTCCAATGGATAGTATCACCTTAACTTAAATGCTCTTTGTTGTCTGCCCCAAATACTTCAAGAGTTCAAATAACCTGCCAAAATCCAGTCTCTCAGTGAGAAATGTCCCCTTGTTAGGCACTGTCAAATTAATGATAGCTGCTTGTGGCTGTCCACTCTTGGATGACATCCTGCTGAAGCAGCAGCAGTAGACTCCTCTAGCCTAGCCCAAGTAAAAAAAATACACTATAGCAAAATTTCCTTCACTTTTTGTGCTATGCAGAGTTTCCCTACTGCATAAACTATAACAATTCCAGGTTCAGACTTAACTTCTTCAGAAGCCTAAATCTAAAGACATATTTTAAAGGATTCATACATGCCTGGAAACACAAATAACCATTTGGATTTTCAGCTGCTCTTAGATGTCTCATAGCTGTTTATTGTCCTGATAGTTGGAAATTGCAAGATAAGATGTATAGAGTACATATAATATGCTATATAGTGAATTGCATTAACAGAGAAGCTGAAAACTGATCACAGTTTTGACTGTGATCCCTCCTGGTTTCATCACCCACCTCTCCAGGACATAGATGTTAAAAATTTGGGGAACCAGAATGTCATGGACAACCAGGACTGACATTATGGCACTTGATCTTCCTTTCTTTCACCTGAAGAGGAGCACCGTGGGAGGAAGGTGGTGCTCTCACAGACCTCCATCAGAGGCACAGCCAATGCAACAGCAGCTGATGCCATTATACACGATGCAGGGAGTAGGCAGAAGAAGTAGGGTTAGGAGGTGAACAATGTCCCCAGTCACTGCCTTGTTCTTGGGTGCCTCTCTGGCATTATGGGGGTGTCCAAGGCCCTCCAGGCTAGAGACAGGGGCTGGATATGTCCAGCAGGTGCACCAGAGGGGTTGGCAGTGTTTTAATTCTGGAGGGTTGGGAGCACCATGAAGGCCTCTCCTGCCTGTGCTGCTGATTGTCCTGCATCTCCTTACAGCCTCCAGCACTCAGTCAGAGATGACCACATCCAGCACCATGTACAGTGCAGCCTCATCCTTCAGCTCCCAGATCCTAGGAGCAGCATTTGGAATAGATGGAAGTCCAGGTTGCTCATGGCTACCAGGAAAAGAAGAGCCAGTGTTGCCTCAGCTCAGCCAGGTGGGATGGGACCAATACCCAGCCCCTGCAAGAAGAGCCCCATGGGGACTGCCACACCCAAGAGGGATGCTGCCTACCCATCATGGGGAACCATGCTCTGTGTTACTGTCAACAGAGAAAATTGTGTTCCACTGTTGTAGTGAGAGCTTATAAGGGATATGTAGAAGAATAAAAGTTGCCTTTGTCCTCGAGTTAAAAGTTGCAGCGTACCTGAGTACACACTGGGTACACTGAAGTCCTTCACTCCCTTGGTGGCCCGGGAGCATCCTGGGTGGCCTCTGCATTGATGAAACAATGGACTGACTGGACAGCGGACCCACCATTTTACTAATTGCTAGAAGAGTTCTCCAGGTGGGAATTTCAAACAGCCACGGAGATTCCCCATGGTATCTCCTCTTTTTCTAGATCAGTCCACAGACACAAGTTGTGTGTTTCAGCAAGTTGACTAATACCTGGCCTATCCAGAAACATCTTTAGGCCATTCCTGCTGCAAAGCTTACCAAGCTTAAATAGCTAAAACACTTGCAAATAGCATAAACTCTTCCTACATAAGGAGAAGTGTTCACATAGGACCATCTTCTGTTGATAGTTATGACAGGTAGGGGATGTTTCTTATGTAGTATAGGGAGTGATGGATCTTGTATGTCCCGGGGTTTTAACAATTCTTTTTTATTTTCAACTTGTAATTTCTGAGGCATTTGCCTCTTCTTAAACACAGTTTTGAAATCCCCAGGTATTTTAGAGCCTGTTTTGCATTTCGGATGAACAGCTGAGGCATGCTTGGATAGTATATCTAGCATCATTAACACCACCATTGTGTCTGGAAAACTTGCATATCCATGAAGTCTACCTGCCATTGCACATCCATCTCTGCCACCATCACCTTGTTTCTTTTACAGCTTTTTCTTACCTCACATAAGTTGTAAGCATCCTGGTTTACAACCCAGCTTGCTTAGCCTCTGTTCGGACCAGCAATTTGCGTTTTAGTGCAAATTACTCCTTTAGGAAGGGGTTTTATACCCGTAAAGCTTCCCACACAGTAGTACACTAGTGTGTGAAGCCCTTGACTATCAGTTTCTCTTGTGCATAGAGACACTTTATGGAAAGCTTGTGCAGGGTGCTGGTTGCTGGCCAGGCTTCTCCAGCCTTTTTCCTTGTATGTTGCTGTCCCTTGTTTGTCTGCTTCACTTTCTTTGATTGCTGCAGGCCAAAACATGGCTGTTAAGCAGCTTTTTATACCTCAGCTGCCTTGTTCAGAACTGGCTCATGTACCTGTCATGGCACTGAATTACATTTTTGAGACTGAACCAGTGGACTCCAAAGGAAGGGCTTAAGCAATTTCACCTGTCTGTCAGTATTATTTCAGTTACTGAGGAAAGGTTACCCTGTTGTATCTGCCTTGTACTCTCCTAAAATGAGGGCAAAGACAGAGAAAAAAGAGTATGTAAGGATAAGAAAGCATCTCTGGAAGGGAGGGAGCAGCTCTTTTAACTGAAGATCCTTAAATTATTGTGCAATTCTTACATGTTTTCCCACATGGAGTACAATTTTCTTGGTAGTTGAAATTTGGTAAATCTTTTTTTTTTTATTATTATTAAGTAGAAGAGAATACATTACCCTCAAAAGTGTTGTCTAATAATGACAACTCATTTTTATTTCTCTCTCCTTTCCCAAGAGTTTAATGAAGCACTACTTTAGGAGCTGGAGTAAGCCACACAACCTGCCAAAGTCTGACATTCTGTAACTGTAAAAAAATCTACTGAGATGTCTCAACAGTGTTGTGGGACTCAGCCTTACAAGTGCCTGTGAGTTGCCTGGGGCTGCTGCTGAGTGTTACATACTCACCTGCTGTTTCATGAGTCTTGTGTTTCAGGAGTGGCAACGCTGATTCACCTTTACTCTGCATTCATTAAAATGCTAATCAAAGAAATACAGTCTCAGATGGAGACTTTCAATTTCTTTGACTCTTCCCACTTCGCAGTGTGGGGCAGTCCTCCAGGTGGACTTGGCTGGAGAAGACATCTCTCTAGTTTATGGCCAAGCACAGTGAGTTTGCAAATAGCTTTAAGTGATGAGTCAATCCCATGACTGGAGGCAGCCCAAATGTCCTGCTGAGTCCTCTGTCCTCTAATCTGTATTAAAAAAAAAAAATAAAAAGAATTAGGGGAGGGAAAGGAACATCTTTTATTGACTTGGGAAGAATTTTTCTGGGGTTCACCACCTGCATCACATTAGCACTTTAGGATAAACTTCCCTTGACATTTATGATACTGCTGCAATCACACCGGTGGACTGGTAACAGAATAGGGCCCTTGGCAATCCCCTTACTGCTGTCACCAAATGGTACCACAGAGCAATCCTGTTAGCAGATGTTTTCCTCCATGAGGCATTTGCCATTTTGCTCTAATTTGTACAGTTTAACTCCTAGAATGGGAGGCATTACAGTATTTCGTTAGGACTATTCCTTAACCATGAACTCCTCAAGTAGCAGAATATTGCCAGGCAGCTGTAGCAGTTAAGACCAAATAATCCTATTTATTGTTTGGTTATATCTTCATCCTGTAGGGATTAATCCCACTAGGATATCATTGAATTAACTGGCCTAGCCATGATAGAACATTAATACAAGCGACTAGTAACTACAAAATAAACCTTTATCTTTAAATAAATGCAAACGTTTATTTAGGCAAATGTCACTCACACAAATGCCATTGGAACCTCTAACTAATTTTCTTCCAGAAAAGTATCCAAACAGATGCTTTGGAAGCACTATTGGCTTATATTAAACATATGCTGTTACTGTCCTGTCCTGCTGTATCTAAACAGTATTTAGGCATGTGCTCTCTATCTAGGAATATTTAGTCTTTTTTCTTATTGCTTAGAAATGTCCTCATATTATGTGGACATCAATGCACTTTTAAAGATAAAAAACACTTTACGGATTACTAAAATGTAAACCAACCAAGTTATACAATTCCAAGAATGGCTATAACCGCTGGCATATTTATATCTATTGCTGACAACTTATTGATGAATGGAAACTAATTACAAGATCAGGCAAGGCCTGAAAATTTTGTTTTTTTTTCAGGATTGCTTAAAACCTGGATGGCTGTGCATGGATGTTGCAAAGGGATCTTTCTGTATGATGGGACACAATATTTGAGAAGTGATACAGCTGATTAATGCTGTTATTTGCCTACCCATATCTACTGGTCTGAATGTCCTCAGTTTGAGATAAAGCAGCTCAAGACATACAAATGTACAGTTCCTATACTAGACAGTTTTGCAGAATATGTGTATATGTGAAGTAGGCGTTCTCAAGCAGAAGAAATCTGCTGCATTGTTCTTAACACACTGATTATCAACCCTATCTTTGCCACAGCATCACTGCAAGCAGCACAGATAAGAGCTGTGTTTTAATATGAAGTCATGTCTTTTATGGGTAAAGTCTGAGCCTCTATAACACACCACAGGTAGCTGGTTCAGCTCTACAGAGGATTTGATAATTGTTCTGCAACAGAAATCAGAATGGTGTTTTATGGATTTTCCTTCTCAAGGGCTTACTTACATAGGCTTGTGTTTTAACGCATCTGATGTCTATTTAGAAATCTTGAGCTCACTTAAACTTCATTTCCAGAGCTTGACTTCAGGCTGTGAAGATGTTGGGCCAGCACTCCGGAACAGAGTTCCAGTTTTCTTCGTGTTACATGGATATGAAAAATAACTGATTCTGAGCAGATAAAATAACTGAGGTTCTGAGCAGAAACAACAGCTAATGATACTGAATTCACATAAAAATCAGTTCTGGAAATCATGCTTCTATAAGGAATATATTTCACTATGTTACCCAAACTCTGGATCACTTGAAATGCCAACAGGTCTCATCTTCTAGAGGTTTCCAAGATTTCTACTTTCTTCTCAGTTTTCTACTCTCCAACTTCAACATCTAATGGTGGGGTTTTTTTGGGGTTGTTTTATTTTTTTTTACGTATTCAAAGTGGAACCTAAAAACATGAAAACATATCTTTTTCCTGGTTTCACTGGAATAGACTCATAGACCAGGCACGGTATACAGGTCATTAGCACTTTCAAGTCAGTCAGGAGCTTTATCTGGGAGGGGCAACAGCCAGGGCAGCTGTCCCAAGACAGATCACACCTGTATCCCATCCCATAAACATCAGGCTCATTATAAAGTGGGAAGTTTTGGGAAGGTGGAGGTTCCCCTTGGTCCTGCCCTTCCTCTTCTTTCTCCTCCAGCTTCTCCCCATCCCTGGAGAGGCTCATTTACCATTCTGCTCCTGAGAGCCGATTTCCTGTTTATTCTGACCACTGTGCATTCATTGGGATGAGTATAACTTTGTATACTTTATACTGGCATTGGTATTAGTTTTGACGTTTTGTTAAATCTGTTTTCATTACAACCCATGAGTCTCATCTACTTTTCCTTATCCTCCTTCTTGGCTGGGGAGGGGTCATCAAGTGAAAGAGGAAATGCCAGAAAAATAGAGTAGTCTCCTGTGTCAACACTACCACTGATTCCCAAGAGTATAATGTGAACTAATCAAATATGCAAGGAGAAAAAGACAAAAGACAGAATACCTTTATAGACATAAAAGGAATTAAATAGTCTTTGGAGGTAATTGCTTAGAGGTAGTTAGGGAGGTTAATAACACAGCAGTATACTCCCTCCTTCTCAATGGAAATAGCATTGCTTATCTGTATTTACACTACAACACACATCAGCACAAAATCATATCACCACTACAAAATGACGTACCAGTTAGACAGTCTTCCACATGTAACTAGTTGTATGGTTTGGATATAAACTCAACAGGTTTCACATTTGCAAGTGAACTTAATAGCTGTGTGCTATTTTTATGTAGACATCATGCTAAAGACGCTCATTTGCTGAAATCTGCAAGGATCTGTTTTATGTTCCAATCAATCTCAACACAAAACTGCTACCAGAGTTAAAAAAGACAGCTGAGGCTTTGCTGCCAGTAATGCTTCAAACTCTATCACAAGCACAACACTGGACACACCGTGGCCACCACTGTGAGGAGCACAGTTTCTAGAAGAACAGCTGGTTTCAGTGGAAAAAGGAGAGTATGCCATGGTGAGTTCTAACATGCTTTCATTTTGTTTCCCCAAATAACATCTTCTCCAGGGATGTAGATCTGGCCTTTGACTGCTACAGAAGTTACAGATTTGCACATACATTGTTCACTAGTGGAAACTGGGTTCAAGGATATTTGAGCTCTAAGGATATTTTGTTTGGGGACTCTGAGTGAAGTATCATTTATTAAACAAATCTGGTTGGCATTTATGATGAAAGTATGTTATTTTCCCAAACTTGCTTGATTATGCTTCTGCCTTGGATCAGCTATGATAATATTTATTCCAATGGGATCTCATTAATTGCAATGCAGGAAATTATTGCTAAATTAACTGACTCAAAATATTAGTTCTGCACATATTTACTCATAGAGCTATTCATAAAAATCGTTGGACTCAAGTAAGTATAAAATTCTTCATTAATGAAGTGACTTTAGTCTTGGATCTGTCACTATTTAGGGCCTGACACTAAACTTCCTGAAGTTGTAGGAAAGTTCCCATTATCCTTGCTGGACTCTGGATCACAGAATCATCTTAGAATGGTTTGGGTGGGAAAGGACCTTTAAAGGTTGTCTAGTCCAACCCCTCTGCAGTGAGCAGGGACAGCTTTCACTAGATCAGGTTGCTCAGAGCCCGGTCCAACCTGAACTTGAATGTTTCCAGGGACGGGGCTTCTACCACCATTCTGGGCATCCTATGTCAGTGTTTCACCATGCTCAGTGTAAAAAATTTCTTCCTTATATCCAGTCTAAATCTACCCTCTTTTAGTTTAAAACTATTAACCCTTGTCCTGTCATAACAGGCCCTGCTAAAAAGTCTGTCTCCATCTTTCTTATAGGCCCCCTTTAAATATCAAAGGGTCACAAAAAGGTCTCCCTGAAGCCTTATTTTCTTCAGGCTGAACAAGCCCAACTCAGCCTTCCTTCAAGGAGAGGTGTTCCAGCCCTCTGATCATTTTTGTGCCCACCCTCTGGAGCTGCTTGATCAGCTTTGTCTTACTTATGCTGGGGGCCCCAGAGCTGAGCACAGTACTCAATGTGGGGTCTCACAGAGCAGAGGGAGAATCACTCCCCACAAGCTGCTGGTCATGTTTCTCTTGGTGCAGGCCAAGATACAGCTGGCTGTCTGGACTTTGAGACCACATTGCTGGCTCATGTCCAGCTTTTCATCTACCAGTACTGCTTACAGTGAAGCTTCTTTAGATTATGTTAGATGTGAAAGAGAGTAAGGGTTGTGAAAGAGCCTAAGGGTCTGTTTTATCCCTTTGCAAAGCTGCCATTTAACTTTCAAAGAAGAAATAGGTCAAGAGAGTTTTGCAAAGTGAAAAGAAATAATAGCTGATTTTGGAATTAAATTTAAGTAGGGAGTTTTAGAAATGTTAGCACATTATTTTCAGTCTCTTCAGTACTTTTGTTTCTTTTCAGGCTAATTGTACTTCAGAAGGTATTTTTTAAATTGAGATACTTAGTGCATTTAAGAGGATGACACAAATTTCCAACTTTTTTGTGTTCACTTATTATCATCCAATATTGATTCTTTACACATCTATGGGACACAAGTCACTTCTGTAATTCTTTAAACAAAAAACATGTTTTTCTTTATGCGTGGTCTTTATTAGGTATACAGACTAACCAGGAGTGGTTAAAAATGTTGGTCATGTTCTCAGAGTTATTACTTAGTTCTCTTTGGAACTAAATTAACTAAATTGAACTAATCTGCTGGCTTTATAAAGGATATGTGTCCCCACACCACTACTCTGTAAAAGATCCAGAACACTACTCCTTACTGAAGAATACACACTGAGAGGGGATTTCTTGTTCTTTATTTAAAGAATAGAAGACAATATGAAATTAAATCTATATTTAAATTTTAATATTTCCTTGCATTCTCAGGAGAGACGAGGATTTTTACACACAACTGCTCCAAACACTGGCAGCAATTCTGGAATCTGCAAGCTGCTTGCTTCAGAAAAAAAATCAAATAAAATGTCACTGCTGAAACCCATGACAAAGGGAAGCTTTTTAGAGAAGCTCACCAAACTCTAGAGCTTATGTATGTAAGGGGACATTATTTAAACTTTCAGTCTGACTCTTTCATTTCCCAACAGCATGGATGTAGCCAAAGGCAATGACTGTAGTCCCACGTTAAACGCCTCTGGCATGTGGGGCAACTTTCAAACTCTTTTTCCCTCCAAAATGCAGTGACCATTTAATTGAGAACCCTGCATGGCCTATGCCAAGTCCTAAATTATGCCTGGGAGTTGTTTAGAAAACTATGAGTATAAAAATACCCCAGGCTCTATCCTAGCAATTAAACAGTATAAACAATCACTTGCTTGTGCCTAAGACTGTGCTCTGGCATTATTTAATTTACTGTTATTGCTAATAGGAGTACAAGCTGGTAATACAAAGTATCTCAGATGTTATAAATTCTTAACCATGTTTAAATGCTGAATATAATTCAGAAATGGATAGGCTTTATACTGAAATAACCCCCAAAGAAGGTATTTCCTATTAACAAACAGAAATACCTATTGATTAGCCATTTGTGTCACATGGGATAACTCCCTACTTTGTACTCTGCCTGCTATACTCCCCAACAGGGAGAATGATTAATATTTATAGATAACAAATAAAAGTTATATTCATTTGGGTAGTTATCCCAAACACATGAGGACCCAGCTGAACGAAGACAGCCAGAACAACTTCCCTGGTCACCCAGACTCCCCTTCCCCAGAGCCTGTTATCCCCCTAGCAGCATCCCTGCTTTGTCCTCCCTTTCCCACATATGGCACTTTTTCCCAGATGCCAGGTGCTATTCCTAGATGCAGCCCACCCTGTAAACACACAGTTGCTTTTTGGGAGCTGCGAGGAGCCTGGTTTGAATGTTTGGCAACCTTCCCACTGCCTCCTTCCTGCAGCTCTGGTGATGTGATCCATACTCAAGTCTGACTTCAGCCGGTGCTGTTCTTCATTCAGATGCTGTAGCTACAGACTCTGCCTCCCTGGGAGACAGCTTGTGCAAAACAGAAGGAGGACAGCTTGGAGTCTGAGGAAGGAAGCTCCTTGTTCACTGGGGGTTTTCCAGACAACTGGGCAGGGAGCTAGATAATCTCACCTGGGCTTCCCTTCCCATGAATGGTTGGACCAGATAACCTTTGGAGGTCCCTTCCAGCCTGGACTGGTCTATGGTTCTGTGATTGTTGCAGGATGTAAAATCCAGAGTCTGTGCTCACTCTTGGGATGTTATTGTTGTTTTTTCAATCTCTTAGGTTTTTCTTTACAGGACATTGTTCTGGGGCTGGTTTCCACACAAAATTTTAACCTTGCATTTTGAGTTGAAAAATAAGCTTTCTGTTTTAACAGTGGTGGTGAAAGGAGTGTGAATACGTCTTCCTTACAAGGCTCAAAGTCATGGCAATAATAAAAGTACTCCAATTTCAACTTTATTTTTTTATCCTCCTAATTCTGAAGCTCCTGTGGAAACTTTTGAAGGAACCAACAATATTTGAGTAACTGCGTGTACTGATACGTGGCAAAGTTATTTAGAAAGTTCTGATAACGTGGGCTATTGCCTTACATTATTCTACTACAAAGTTTGTTTATTCAGTACATTAATTCAGAAAAAAAAAAATCAGAAAAAAATGGTGCATGGATGTAGCCACTAGATGGGAGGCAAGAGCTGTTTAGGAACTGGGAGCATCAGCTGAGGATGCACTTAGGGAGCTTTCATCAGCTGCTGCTGCCAGCTGTGACATGCACGCTGGAGCTGCACACTAATACATCTGGGACCACTTTTGTAAGTGTAGACAAGCAGGTTGTTCACTGAACTGGAAAGATTTTTTTATAAATTGGTAGTGGTGGTGATGAATTGTTGAGAGAGCAGGATATTTTAAAAATAACTGTTAATTCTCTGCCTCTGCATGGCTTTGCCGTAGGAAATTCTCTGCTTTCATCTGCACCACTGATGGAAAGGAACATTTTTCACATTATCTCATCTACATGAGATCTATTAAAAATACATCTGCCAAAGGCTTTTATGGGGCAGGAGTGGTATTGGGCTATGTGTTAAGAGGGTGGAATTCAAGTCCTTACATTGTGTCACAGACTTTTGGTGTAGCTTTAGGCAAGCTGTATTTTTCCTCTCTATTTCAGTTCTTCCTCGGCTTCTCTTTTTTTTTTTTCCCCATTTTAAGTGGCATATAATGGAACCTCCGTTCTTCCCCAGTGGAGATTAATGTAATGATTTGAAATAATAAGATATAATGATCTGAAAAGGGATGTGGGTTTAGTAATCAGTGGAGGAAGCTGGTCATGTAAGAAATTAAGAGTGATAAATGATTAAAATAAGAAAAAAGGTGGTTTAACTCAAAACCCTTTGATGGAGTTTTAAATAGAGCAATACAGACAGAAAGAAGTATAATTGGACACCTCTGATGAATGACTTTATAACATCCTGGTAGACCTCGAAGCACACTGCAATAGGAGGGTGCTTTCACATCTCCATCTTGGGAGTCACGGTAACTTCACTGAGACAGAAGAATCCAAAGGATTGCTCATCATCGCCTTTGCCATCTTTGGCAATGTCTTGATATTTGACCTGGAGTTTCTTTCCCTCCTGTTTTCCTCTTCTTTTTTTCCTGTCTTTTATTCTTATCTTACCTTCCATCCCTTGCCATCACCCATGGCTTCTGCATTGCCTGCCTTTGCCTAGAACCTGCTCCTGCTGTTTTCTGACGTATTTTCCCTCTTTGCTGCTTTCTTCTTTTGCCTTTTGAAAACTTGTCTTGCTTTGTCCTCAAGAAAACAGGACATTAACAATTTCAGATCATCTCAAAGAAATTGTCTTGCATCTTCTCCCTATAAAGGACTATCTAAATGACAGTCAAATGTGGAGACCTTCCCTAAAAACCCTCTCTTTTACAAAAGAGAAAGACATTAAGTCATGTTGTTAAAATTAAAACTTCTTCAATACTTTCTTTCCTTTAAGAAGTTTAAATAATATTTATCATGTGATAAAGCATGGCCAAATTTCTTGACTCAGACCTTCATGTCATTTAATATCTAATATTCTCCTTGGGATGAGTCATACTGCTACCTTAACTTCTGTACCCATTTTGTTCACCAAACCTGATTATTTATCTAAGCCTTTTCAAAGAACTTTTCCCTATCTGAGAAGATACTTAATATAGTCAAACTGAAAAGACTGGTAATTAACAGATCACTTGCTGCTGAGATTATGCTTTAAATATGATAACATGGAGAAGGTGGATTATATTTGAAAGAGGATTGTACTTTGGAGAAAGAGGAGCATATTCTGGCAAGAACAAACCCAGACTTTCAAGGTTCAGTCCCCTGACATGTGTGGTCTAGTCCTTTCTCCACTCCAGGTATTTTAATGATTGCTCAGGTGCAATCCTTTGCTAACATTAAGGATTAGCATCCCTGGACTAACCACTGTAACCCTGCTAGCAGTTATCTGTTGCTGTGTGAATTCAGACAGGTGTGTCTGTATCCCCCAAAGGGATGCCTGCTCTGACCCTGGTGCTCCAACCTCTAACAATGTTGTAGAGATTACTGCTTGATTAACAGTATATGGAGATGTCTCAAAGGAGCTGTTGTCCTCTGCACTACCTGTGATACCTAGGAAGAGTGAGGCAGCCACTTTTGTTACATGACCCCCTGTTCTGCTAACACAGGAGCATTAACCCACATTGAAAAGCCTTCTGTGTTCTCAAAACAGAGGTTTAAAATCTTCATGGACAACTAAACAGCATTTAAAGCCCATATACATTGACTAGGCATGAAGATAGCCCTTTCTCTTTTCCTCTACATTCTTAAACCAGCATTATTATACAGTGAAGGGAGAATTTGTCTAGGATCATTTCTTAGCCTATCAATGTCTAAATTTCCTCTTCTGCTTCTGCCTCTCCTCTCCTACATTAATAGCTTTTCATTTCTGGCCAAAATGTGACAAACTACTTCATACCTAGAACCAAATACATAAATAGACCTGTCTCAGTCATTTCTTTTCCCTCCATCCCCCAAGAATGATAGCCTTTCTTCAAGGAGCCTCAGGCTAGTTTCCTTGGCCTGGATTATCCTTTGAGAGCAAAGGTGTTGTGCTGAATAGGGGCACACTTTACATAACACTTCCATTTGTGAAATGCTATTGAACTGCTAGTAATTATAGTGCTGTAGTGTACATAGGGAAAGCTGACCTAGATTGGATAAAAGGTGCAGAAATCACATCCATGATTTCCTTAAAACCTCCCACTGCTGTGCTAGCAGAACCAGCAGCTGGTAAATGTCAGCAGCTAATATTTTTATTTTCATACCATCATAATTTGTCTGAGCAGGCCAAGGTCAGAATAACTATGTCCTATTTTCACTAGTGGTTATCACTGAGTCTGGTGCTATGGAGCAAGCTGTGACTGAAAAAAAAAGACATTGCTTTCACTTCTACTGGCAGTGGCAAGGAGAACAGGACGCAGGAGATTCTACCCTCCATTTCTGTGTTCATTGATTACACTAGAAGTGGTTAACCTGAAACTCCTGGTATGATTCACAACATTTCTTAACACAGGAAAGAAGCATCTTGCACAAGAAGCATCTGCTTTGTCTCTTCACCTTGCCCATGCTCTGTTCTTGTTCCAATTACAGACAAAGGAGGTTCTGCAATCTCTTAGCTCCTTCAGGAACCACCTGCTTGCTGACCCCCCTCTTCAATGCATCTATACCAGTGAAGAAAACAGGGTATAAAAAAATGGGGTAGACATATCCAATCTCCTTGTTGGGAATGGTTCACATACAAGCCATGCCTGGGAAAGTGCAAGTTCAGCTCAAAACCATACGAAGTTTTTGATTAGTATGTAATACAGATAATCACAGTGGTTGTATCCATCATCTAATAAGTTCACAGGTACAGACACAGTCCAAATGGCTATATAATGGGGCATGTAGCCCATCCACAAACCAGGACTGGCACACGTGCACGAGGCTATCACCTTTCAAATTTTAATCATGATTGTCCCTTGCTAATCAATAGTGTATTTAAAACTCTCCACCAAAATTTCCATATTTAGAACATATATTGGTGGTGTAAATTGGTGGATTTCCAAGATGCATATTTTTCATTTCCAGACTATATGTAATCCTTTAATGCAAACCAACGGGGACAGAGACCTTACTGGAGGCAGCAATGGCTTCCACCAAGAAGCAGCTCTTTCTCAGTCTCACCTTTGTATAACTGTTAAATACTTTGTTATTTTATTTCTGACATCAAGCTTACCTCAGGCCATAAGCTGAGAAAGGAAGAGGAAGGAATGATGAAAAGGGTTAGTAAAAAGAAAAAAATGGATGAAGATAGTAGTGTCATTTCTTTTTACGTGACATACAGAACTGTAACTGTAGATCAGCACCAGCATTGCATGAGTCAGGTTTCCATTCTGTTGTCAGAAGTCCAGAAGTATAATAATTCAGCATTAAATGAATATGAATTATTATTACTCACCTCAGTCTAAATATACAGCACTTGTAAAAGATGTATATGCCCATTATCTTGAAAATTTCTTTGTGAAGTAAAGAACAGAATGAACTTCTGCATAGAAGAGGTGTTCACTGTATTGATAATGTAAATTCCATTGAAGGTAAGTACTCCAGAAGTGGCCAACAGTTGTTAGAGCCTTCTTTTGTTCTGCTAAATGCTTTATTTATGGGGTTTGGGATACAGAGTTTTATGCAACTGACAATTTGAGAGCAAACACTGCATTCCACAAAGAATGAGATCTTTAGGGTGAAAAACGTTTTTGTCAGACTGTAGTAAGATTTGTTTCTAATTACAGTGTAGGAGTACTTCTCTGTGAATGGAAAACACCATCTTGTATTTATATCAAAAGCTTAAATGATGGCTACTCATTGGTGAATTTCCTGAATCAGATGGGATGCCTACAACATGAAAAGTGTGTGAATAGGGGATATTGTTGAATTGAATTGAATTTTGAATATAAAATTGAATACTGTTCTCCTTCCCCTCATTCCTTCTCCACTGTGGTGGATTGATCTTGGCTGTCTGCCAGGTGCCCACTAAGTTGTTCTATCAGTCCCCCTCCTTTGGGAACCAAGTGCTCCAGAGTGGGTCGCCCATGGAGCCACAGGTCCTGCCAGAAAACCTGCTCCAGTGTGGGCTCCTCTCCATGGGGCCACAGGTCCTGCTGGGATCATGCTCCATCATGGGCTTCCCATGGGGTCACAGTCTCCTTTGGGTGCATCTACCTGCTCTGGCATGGGGTGCTTCATGGGCTCCACTGTTAGAGTCCATGGGCTGCAGGGGAACAATCTGCCTCACCAAGGTCCTCACCATGGGCTGCAGGGGAATCTCTGCTCCCATGCCTGGAGCACCTCCTCCCCCTCCTTCTTCACTGACCTTGGTGTCTGCAAAGTTGTTTCACATATTCTCATTTCTCCCTTTGGCTGCTGTGTGGAAGTTTTTTCCCCTCTTCTTAAATATGTTATCACAAAGCTGCTACTACCATCTCTGATGGACTTGGCTTCAGCCAGTGGTGGATTCATCTTGGATCCAGCTGACACTGGCTCTATTGGACATAGGGGCAACTTTTGTTGCCTTCTCACAGGAGCTACCCCTGTAGCCATCCCACTACCAAAAACTTGCCGTGCAAACCCAATACATCTGTTTTCATTCATCCTATTCTGGATACCATTTCTTACATACCTGGTACTAGCTCAGGGGGAGGATGTAGATGATTTGGATGTGAAGCTGAACCTGGGAGGGAGAGGTAGGGGGCAAGGTGTTTTTTAGATTTGTTCTTATTTCTCATTATCCTGCTGTTTAATTGGCAAGAAATTAAATTAATTTTCCCAAGTTGTGTCTGGTTTGCCTGTAATAGTAACTGTTGAGTGATCTCCCTGTCCTTATCTTGACCCTTGAGTTTTTATCATATTTTCTCTCCCCTGTTCAGTTAAGGGGTGGGAATGATAGAGCAGCTTGGTGGACATCTGGCATCCAGACAAGGTAAAGCCACGACAGTGGGCTCAGCACTACCTCCAACATGGAAAAACAGAAAGGAGCAGAACGTGAATCCATAATTATGCAGATCTAAGGGGCAGGAGTCTGCAGCATGCAGGAGGCAGAAATGGTGGCTGTTCTTGAGTACAACAGCTATAGAGCAGTGGTCCAGATGGACTATTGCTTGCTCGCAGTTTGAATATATTATGCAGGCAGAAATGGGCCATCAATTACTTTCTGAATTACTCACATTGGGTCTGGCTACAAAGACAGTGCATGTGATTGATTTTTACCTGCTAAATAGGATGGCTTCTGCAGATGGAAGGACAGCTTCTAAATGCTTCCTGAATATAAGTGGCTGACCTGAATTTCTAAGATAAATGCCAAATGGTACACATTTTAGTTTTTATAGAACATTAAATAAAGCTAAGAGCAGGTGAAAAAGAGATGGATTATCACGTTCACTGAACAAAACAGTACTACTGAAGGTACATGTACATTTAGACTAATTGCAAATTTCAGAATAATAAACCGATCCTGGGAAAATCCTACAGATGTACTTTCTCTAACATTCAATTTTCTGATGATTACAGATTTTCTAACATCTAGTAATTTCTGTCTCTTTCCAGGATGTGCTATTTTTTTTGTTGCTTGACTGAATTCTGTTCTTCTTCAGAACTAAATGGAAATCATCTATGCAGCTATTTTTAAATTTTTATAATGAATGTTTCCTGCAGCTTTAAAAAATATTTTCAGTATTATCTCTTAATCACTAACTGGCTGTGGTTTTACAGTGTCCTACAACTACTTTTACTTCAGGAATCTCAATAAAGCAGATAATCCTCCTCCCCATCACACTCCTCTTTGAACGCTACTTCACAAGAATAGCAGGGCCGTGAAAACATTGCAGCTGGTGAAGGGACACTCCCCCCAGGATGCATGAAAGGAGTCCCTGCAGTGCATGCTGTGATGCGGATTTTCAGTTGTTCTGAGCTGTAGTTCTCTGGAGGTTTTTCATAAATTACAGAAGACCCTGGAGTAATGCTTCATGCCATAGGCTGTACTAGTTCCCAAAGCTGATGTGAATCATAGTAGTGGGAGAGTGGATGACAGCCACCTTAGAGGTCTGCTGATGGGACGTGTATTTATGTTATATCACAACTGTGGGCATCATAAGAGACATGGGCTGATGTATTTGCTAAATCTAGCTGTGAGAACTACGAATGGTAGAATTCCCTTTTAAAACTGGAAGGATTTGTCTTACATGATCACAATTCTTTTCCCTTCTTCTGTCATCTATTTTCAGTTCTTGTGTGTATACTAAATGCCCTGGAAACATTTCATGAGGACATGTGGGCTCTTTGAGGGTGTAAAGACTTGTGGAATAGTGTTGGGGGACTGCAGAAATGGAGAGAGACAGATTTTGTGCATTCTTTTCCAATGTGCTTTTTGGGAGCTGACTTGAAGAGGAGTTTCCCCTGACAGTGCCTGGGAATATTCTTGGAGAAATCTGGTTAGAAGTCCAGAACAGGGACACAAAGTAAGACCTCCCTGATCCTCTTTTATCACTGAATACGCTAGTACAAGACACAGCTGGCCATATGTTTGAGACAGATGTCAAGACCTGAAGTGTCTCTGGTCACATGCAGAACTTCAGACATCTAGCTAATTTCACAAGCATCAAGGTAGATCCATGCTGATGTTTAGAGAAAATAGAGTGTTGTATTTCTAGGACAGCCTCAGAATTCAAGCACAGTTTGTCAGATTGTAGCACTGGTGAAATTAGCAGGATAACATGGAAAAATGTTGTAGATCTGAAACACTTCCCAAAGTTATCATATGATCTCCTTTAGTTCAACTTGGTGAGTTTGCCATGCATTGCATCTGTTTTTATGTAAATATTTAAGATAAATGATATAACAACTGACAAAGATTCATGAGTATCTGAATATTTGCAGTATTTTCCCAAGTGGCCTACTTACTGAAGGGATGCTGTACTTTGAACTGTACTGAGAGAAAGCTGACACTGGCAGCCCACCAAATTAAACAACAAAAGTGAACCTTCATGTTGGCCACGCTTGACTGGTAAATCCCAGTAAATACAGATCTACATGCAAATACAGATCCTTCATTTTCATTAAATGACAAAAAAATATTTTTCTTTAGCCACGTGTTAATGATTCATGCTAGGAAAAATCCTGTCGGCTTTCTCAAATGTTTCTGCTATTTGAACTGTGCAGATAATTTCTATTTGAAGTATGAACCACCAACAGCACTTCTGACAGCTGCAGCATCTTCTGTAATCATATTTATTCTTCATCAAAGCTTAAAGAGAGTCAACAAACACCAGGCTTTTAACATTTTGTTACTCAACAGCTATGTTTTACAGATTCTAGTGGGGACCATCTAACATTTCTGTGTTCATCACAGCTGTAGCAATCAAACTTGTGATCAGCAGCTTTGGAGTTCGAAACAGAGCAGTTGAACAAAATTGTCCTTTTATGATTTGTGTTCTTAATTGGTGACATTGACAGCATGACTGCCATCTTCAGCCACACACCTCATGAACAACCCTGGGCACAAGTGTATGCTGGCAGCCACCCAGCCGGAAAGCAGCTTGGCAAAAAAGACCTGGGGGTCCTGGTGGACACCTAGTTGAATGTGAGCCAGCAATGGGCTCTTTCCACAGAGAAGGCCTATGGTATCCTGCTCTGCATTAGACAAAGTATTGGCACCATATCAAGAGAGATGATCCTTCCCCTCTGCTCAGCACTGGTGTGGCCACAACTGGAGTACTGTATCCAGTTCTGGGCTCCTCAGGACAAGAGACATAGTCATACCAGAGAGAATTCAACGAAGGGGCACAAGGACGATTAAAGGATTGGAGCATCTCTCCTGTGAGAAAAGGTTGAGAGATAGGACTGTTCAGCCTGGTGGCCTGGAGGGGAGAAGTCTCAGGACAGATCTTACCAATATATAAATACCTGTCAGGAGGGTGCAAAGAGAACAGACACGGGCCCTTTTCAGTGGTGCTCACTGCCAGGACTAGAGGTAATGGACTAGAGGCAGTGGGCACAAACTAAAACACAGGAGGTTCCATCTGAACATCAGGACACACTTTTTTACTGTGAGGGTGATGGAGCATTGGCACGGGTTGCCCAGGGAGGCTATGGAGTCTTCCTTTGTGAAGATACTCAGAAGCTGTTTGGAGACGTCCAGATGGCCCTGATTGCTCAGAGGAGTTGGACCAGATGACCTCCAGAGTTCCCTTCCAACCTCTACCACTCTCTGATTCTGTGGTCCTATGAAATGCAGTGGAAATCAACCTCTAGGCTTCCTTCCAAAAGACTTGTCATGGCTAAGAAAGGCAGGCTGTTCACACATAGCGTGAAAACTTCATAGCAAGATGTTACAAAGCAGCCCTGGATTCAACACACATCAAACTAACTCCTAAAAAAATTCAAGAGGCTCCCAGTCTATCAACTGCATTCTTTTAAAGATGATGACCATTAATATGCTGACTTTTTAACAACAGGTTAGGATGTTCAGCGCTTGATATTTGTACCAAGAAAAAAGCAAAAATAGGATTCTTTGGGTATAGGCCATAACAGATCAGAACACTGAACATAAGGAATTTGTAAGAAGCTCTTGATTGTGACCAAGGAATTGGAAAGGCATAAAGAAATATATACATGCTTTCATGCTGGTGATGAAAAGACAGGAGCTATTGCTTTTTGATACACAGATGAGCAATATGCTATCCAGAATCCAATAAAATGCGGATGCAGTATTCATATTCAAGGTGATTTCAATATGTTCTCTTAGATATAAACCAGTGATATAAGTCTTGGAATAATGCTAATCATTTTCTAAACCAGTGATATAAGTCTTGGAATAATGCTAATCATTTTCCCATCAGACAGGATTATAGTTTGCAGACAGACAGATGGCAAGATAATTGATGTCTACCAATGGCTCATTAAAATACCATACAAAGTAATCACCTTGTAACTTAGTACCCGAGTAAAGTTAAAATACAAACTGTTACAAAAGGCAGAAGTAAAAACCAGTCAGACGCATGCAGAAGTGTTTTTAGTGTCCTTGTACATCTGCAGTTCTGGTGTCCTCATATGCAAATGAACACAGGAGATCAAGAAAAGACAGAGGAAGGGGACAGCAATGATCAAAAATATGGAATGGTTTCTCTGTAAGGGAGATTAAATAGACTAGAATAGACTCTGAAACCTGGAAAAGAGATAGGAGAGAGAGTATTACAGTGATCTGTAAAACCAAGAATAACTTAGAGGAGGTAAATGTAATATTTTTTTTTTTACATTACAAAAGTAGTGGTGATCAGATGAATATCAGGTAGCAGGCTCAAAAGGCATACACATTTTGCGCAATGCATAATTAGAGCACAGGACTCACTGCCACTGCACAGTCTGGAAGCCAAATACAAAGGACAGCCAAAAAAGATTTAATGAAGAAATGGAAAAAAAGTCCCTCCAGACTTGAGCAGCCCCAAAAATAAAGTTAGCTGACATCTATGTGGAGGTATTGTATATCAAAAGAGTATTTCTGTATATTCACTCTGTTCTTAGATTTTTGTTGTTGTTATTTGTTTGTTTGTGGTTTTTTTTGGTTTGGTTGTTTTGTTTTGCTTTGTTCCCCGCCCCCCCCCCCCAAAAAAAAGAGTGGAAATTTAGCCTAGAGATAAACCTTGGGTTTGGACAGACCTAGCAGAGCAGCTATTCTAATAAGCATTTAAGGAGACCAAAAAAAAAGAACAAAACCAAACCTGAAAATGTCCATTAAAGATTTCATGGTTAGCTTTTAATAAAAAAAAAGTAAAAATGGAAGAAGCTGGGTATTGTACTCCATCTGGTTCTGAACCAACAAAACCAACATGAGTTGAATCCATGATTTCTAAGAGGCAAGCTGTATATGCTGTTCAGAATATGAAGCCTAGGGGAAATAAGCATGTGGTGAGAGCAATATTCACATCATAAAGTAATTTTCCATTGATGGATGGATGACTGGAATTTAACCAGATGTTTGCATTAAAGAAATCCTTGTATTCTTACCAGAAAGGAACAAAATGAATATTACAAAACCACAAATATCCATCAAATTGTAGTATTTCTGATTTTTTTTTTTTTAATATTAATTTATCATACTTCTTGGTGAAGTTGTTAAAAAATTGTGTGTATGAAAACACACAGAGAAGATGCCGTGTTCCTGGGCAATTCACAAAAAGTGGAAGATCAGTTTCAGAAAGTGAGTAATTTGCTATGAAACAGCTAACGCTTCTTATTAGTAACTCTTTTCTTGTTCCAGTGGCTGATCCATCATTTAACTATGTTTCTCACAAATGTCCTTTTTGAATCACTTCTTGTGTCACATCGGGAAAATAATTTGAACTTGTTGAAGCTGATCGGCCTTCAGGAGGCCAAACTGCAAATCACTGACAAGCTGAGCTGTCAAGCGCTGCTGCTCTTGACTTCCACCCTTGTTTCGAGTCTTTGGTTATTAATTATGCCTCTGTGCTTGCAGCACCCTGTACGAAGCTGGGCTCTCCAGCCTTGCAGAGGGTGGCAGGTGTCAGCAGGGCTTTAGGGGGCTATCAGACCAGGGGCTGCAGCAGCCCCAAGGAGTAATGCTAATTCCCATGAGACAGTCTGTGCTGATCTAAGAGCAGACGCTCCTGTGACGGTCTGAAGGAAAAAAAGCAAAAGGATAAAATTTCCCAGTGCTGGAAGGCAAACACAAATTACCCCGTGCTTTGTAACTGTACAAGCTGTTGCACGTGGCAAGGGACTAACTGTATGCTCCATCTCAGGCCCTGCCGCTTTTGACAAGGGTGGACCACAAGGGAAGGCTGGAGCTCCTGCACCCCATTGCAGGGAAACCATGCACAACCACTGCAGTTGAAGTGCCCAGGAGGCAGAGGGAAGCCCTGTGAAGGGTGAGGTCCGAGAGTACACATGGGGAACCTCTGGCAAAGGAAAACCACCGTGAGGCTGACTTGTGAAGACCAGCCCATGCAGAGATGGGTGCTGCTCACACACGGGAAGAGGCTCATGTATATTGGTGCATGTCCAAAAAGGGCAATGCAGATGGTGAAGGGTCTAGAGAACAAGCCTTGTGAGGAGCAGCTGAGGGAACTGGGGTTGCTCAGCCTGGAGAAAAGGACGCTCAGGGGAGACCTCATTGCTCTCTACAACTGCCTAAAAGGAAGCTGTAGTGAGGTGGGGGTCGGTCTGTTCTCCCAAGTAACAAGCAAGTAACAAGCATGAAGTTGTGCCAAGGGAAGCTTAGGTTGGATATTAGGAAAAAAAATCTTTACTGAAAGGTTATCAGGCACTGAAACGGCTTGCCCAGGGCAATGTTGGGAGTCCCCATCCCGGGAGGTATTTAAGAGTTGTGTAGAGGTAGTGCTGAGAGATGCTGTTCAGTCCTGTCAGTGTTGGGTCAACGACTGGACTCAATGATCTTTAAGGTCTTTTCTGATCTACACAATTCTGTGACTGTGATTTTTAAAGGGCAGATGCTTAACAGGGAGCACGGCAGCGGCGCAGCTGCAGCGCCAGGCCGTTGAGGCAACCGCAGGCGTCCACGCGCTCACCGTGGCCGCCCAACGCACACCCAGCCTGGAAGAGCGACACCCGCCCTGCCCCACGCGGATCTTGTCTTTCCGGATGGTCTCTACGGTTGGCTCCCGCGGGGCTCGAGATGTCGTTTGGGGCGCATGCGCAGCGCCGCACCGGCCGGCTCCACATTGGCGGAAGAGCGAGCGGAGAGCCGGCGCGGCGATGGACGGCGCGGGCAGGGAGGAGCTGGGTGAGGCGTGCCGGGCGACTCGGCGGTGGCTGCAGCCGAGGGTCAGCGGGATGGCGGCTCGCCGCGGGTGGAGAGCGGGGTGGGACTGAACGTGAGGAGCGGTCGGCGAGCTTCCACCCCCCTCTTCTCCGGGCGGAATGGTTCGGCCCACGGGGGATGCGCCGCAGCGCTCAGCGCAGCGAGGCGGGCGGGTTGAACCATCCCACCTGGGGGAGGGGTGGGC
>JANHFX010028765.1:0-23121 GCA_027560015.1 Chloroceryle amazona
GGGATTGTGGTAGAGGGGGGGAGGGGGGAGAGGTGGGAGGGGGGGGGGGGGGGGGGGGGGGGGGGGGGGGGGGGGGGGGGGAGGTGGCCCAGCATCTAAATAAAATACAGAATGACACTACCAAAACTTGTAAAAAGGCCCTTACTGATTTTTTTCTGTCCTGAAAGGTTTGAACTTCTAGATAATAATAACAGTGCAAATGCCACAATGTTTCCAGATGTATAAGGATGTTTCCAAGACATAATTTTTGGTTTTCCTGTGCTGTTGCTGAGTTAAAAGTTAAAGCAAAGGAGAAAAAGAAGCCCTCACATATGGAATCATAGAATCGTTTAGCTTGGAAAAGACCTTTAAGATCATCAAGTCAAATTATTAATCCAGTACTGCCAAGTCCACCAGTAAACCATGTCCCTAAGCACCCCACCTACACATCTTTTAAATACCTTCAGGGATGGGGACTGCTATTTCACATACATACACCTTGGAGAGACAAAATACATTGCCTGAATTGAATGGCATGAATCCTTTAAGTGTTGCTTGTGTAAGATTCAAACTGAGTTAAACTCAACATTCAAAACAGTTTCAGGCTGGTCCCACTTTTATTTGTGCAATTCAAACTGGAATGCATCCTGAACATTCTCAGGACTTTCTATTGTAAATGAAGTTAAAATTACAGATCAACTTTTTACACAGTCAAACATAAAATTATGGTTTCTAGTACTGGGGAAAAAATATCTAAATTTCTATCCAACATCAAGCAAAATTATATTTCTTTTACTTGCCCCCCAAGAAAACCCCGTATTCCTTTGCAGTAAGTTTTCACAGTTTGATTTTTGTGCACTGAAAATCTAAATCTTTCTATTGATTCTATTTTTAATATCATTTGGCAAAAGACTATAACAGACATCTAGTGCCAACAGGTTTAAATCTTATTTTAGCAGGTGCTGCAAAAGATCTCTTCCCTAAGAATCATAAACTTAAAGAGATAACAGGTAGTCAAGATAAACAAGCATGTTGCAAGCAAAATAGAATGGGGGCACAGTGAAAGGTTAATAGTTATTATTTCCTATAACTGCTGTTTGAAATGTAAGGTATTTTAATTTGGCAAAACAAAACTAAGAAGGACATGAATATCAGAAGAAAACAGTAAAAACACTGTGGGGATATATGAAGAAGATTTAAGAAGGAATGGAATTGGAAAGGGAATTAAAGGCTCTGAATGCATCTCTGAAGAAAGAAGATCTGCCCTCAGAAAGAAAATGAGACCCATGGTTAAAAGTAACCATAGCCCACACTTAAGCAGAAGCTGAGAGGGCAGAAGACTGACTGTGACTGCCACTGTCAGGTTAATTGCATATAATCATCTGTGTTACACTGTCCACCCCCTGCTTGTCAAGTCCTTCCACTGGCTCAAAACATAGATTGTAAAACCTTCAAAAATAGACCATCTTTTAAATGAATTTGGTAATTTTGTAACTATCAGAATGGAACCATGATTTCTGATTCAAGTCTCCTGCAACACAAGGACTGTTACTAATCTCAGAAATTGTACAGCCCTCTGCAGTCGTCATTAACCACTGCGTAGTTAATGCAGCGATTTTCCTCCTGAGGCCTACAGATTCCCAGGAAATTCATATTTCTAGTCCACAAAAAGTAACTAAACCCAGCATTCTATTATAAACAGACTAATAAATAGACCATGCAGGAATCCACAGCTCTCCTGGAAAGTGCTGAAGCATTAATACTTTGAAAAAAGATGAAAGCTTACAGGTCTTGTATAATTTTGCAATACTCAACACAATAGAAACTCTGCCCTTGTGGGCAGTGGGTGGTCTATGCCTTCTTAGGAAACTGAGTATCAGAGAAAGTTCTATGAGCTCCAGTCATGCCATGCCAGGATGGTGCCTGCTGTCATTTTCTCCCTGTGGGTAGCAGAAGCATGTCCCTAAAGGTGACAGCACACAGACTGAATTAAGAACTCTGCCTCGGGTCTTTATAATTTTTTTCTTTTTTCTTTTTTTTTTTTTGGCTCATCTATAGTTGGAGTAATTATACCATTTGTCTAATTGAATGTACACTGAAGACAGCTTCTTTGGCAGAGCAGGTGTTTTGACTAGCACTTAGGGCTTAGGAAAGGGCAAAGAGCAGACATAGTTATGCAATCTGATATGTTTGACTGAGTTTCTCATTTTAAGAAATGTAGCACTTGGAAAGTTGTTGAGCAGCATAGGTCAGGGTATTACCAGCTCATTCTTCCCAACAAGTGGTCATTTTAAATAGGTCTGGTTTTTAAATACACAATATCAGATGTGAAAACATGACAGATTTCAGTTGCAAGTGTTTCTATATATTGGTAAATAATAGAAAATACAGGGTCGCTCAAAATATAATTTTTTTTTATAATGACATTATAAAATACAAGCATCTAATTGGAAAGGATCCTTGAGAGACAATATAATCTACTTCTTATCTTCAAGCAGGATCATACATACCTACACTATTCCTGACAGATGCTTGTCTAACCTAATGTTAACAATGCACCACAATGGTGCTCTCAAAACTTCTCTAAGCAACCCTTTTAACACTAGAAAAGTTTAAGGGCTTTTATTATGTTTTACTGTCTCATTCAAACTTACCTTGTCACACTGAAAGCCCATTTATTTTTGTCCTATCCAAAAAGTATGAAAATTAATATTGGGAAGATTTCTTTTTGTCTTATTCAGAATAAAGAATAAAACCCTTCTCTCCCTAAGAAGATAAAGATATGTTTCAAATTTTCATTCCTTAAGAACTTCATTTACCCACCAAAGAAGGGAGCTGTGGCACAAACCAGTTCCTTCATTTACCCTCCACAGATTAATTACTCATGACTGATTCAGACAGTCGTTCCAATATCTTGGAATAGGTGTCACAATCCAGATAATTTGTTAAACTGCTTTAAGTGTTCTCCCATCTGTCTTTCCACTGGTCTAATGAGCTTTTACCCACATACCGCCAGTCTAAACAGCAGTTAGCCAAGTGATAATCTGACGAATGAAACTAAAACAGCTTTAAGTGTTCTATATTTAAGTTTCATCTGTTCATAACTTTCCTTCTTCACTGAGTGGAAGGTTTTTCTTCCTCCTGTTGTATTCCTATAGTGATGTATTGTATACTGCATTTCTTTGTACATCTCTTTTTTTTTTTCTGATTTTTTTTCTCTCATTCCTATTTCATTCTTTACAATTCTTCTGTAGTCGTTTGACCAAACCTCCACATCTGCTCTTCCTAGACTTAGAATTTGCTTCTAGCTAACTTTTTTTCTTACACCACTTCCTATTTTTCCTCCTCATTGAAATGATTCATACCTGAACATTTAATATAGCTTCTCAGGGAGCTGCCAACTATTCCTAACTCCTGTTTTCATCTCAGACTTGCCTCCTGTGATTAGCAATACCACTGCAGCCATAAATCTGAAACCACATGCAGAAAACTAACACAACCTTTGCACATAGCAGGGAATGAATTTCAGAAGTGAGAAATTACTTGCAGAACAAATATGAACTCATCTATATATATAAACTGGGGAAAGTCTCCTTTCAAATGGTACATGAATTTGTCAAGTTTTGAAATGTGTAATGATGGGTTAATGTTGCTTCACTGAATTCCAGCAGTCATTGGTGAAGAAAACAGACTTTCATAAAATATATCACTACAATTCAGGAAGCTGTATGGAGACTTAGAACCAATTTAAAAGTTTAAGACAGCTTTTCTGAATGGCAAGAGTCAGCTCAATAAGAGGTTCTGTTGTTAGAATGTAATATTCACTAGATGTCAGGATGGCACACTTTTACTTTAAAAATAAATTAAAATATGATAAATTTTAATTATTAATTTACTTAACAGATAACTGACCCGTTTTTTTCCAGCTTATCTTTGTCACATAAAAGTTTGGGTGTTCCCATGGGGACAGAAGTGAGGCTCATTGAAGACAGTGTAAAGTCTCAGATTTACCTCAAGGGTCTCTAGAACCACATTTAATATGTATTATAAGATAATGTGAAGAACACAAAGATAAAGATAATCAAAGCATGACTGAAAAACTGCAGTCACATAGGGTTGTTAGCCAAGTAGAGGTGCCCAACATCACTGCTTGGATATAGAGAAATAAATAAAGTCTATCCCATAAGTCAAGTCTGAGGAAAGAATAAATAGGTGTCGAAAAAAAGAAAGATCTATGGAGCTGTTTATCCTGTTGGTGTTGAGCCAAGTTATGACTATTGGAGAACATATCATTCCAGTGACTTTTATACTGCTGTATAATGGACTGATTAAAGAGGCTTATAAAACATGAAAGAATGTAGAAAAACTACCACAGATTAACAAAAAAGATTTGACAAAGCTTAAGGAAAGGAGGAAAAGATCTGAAAACATATAGAGAACTCTTCAGACATCGACAAATTTACACTTCTCAAGTCATTGATACCCTCACTACAGGAGACTTACAAGTCTGTACACACTTTTTGCTCAACAAATGGGAAATCCAGAATGATAAGCTGAAATTTGTAAGGAGTCTTTATAAATGCACAGAAATTTGAAGGCCGCACAATAGGATGTGAACATGTATTTTTCCAAAATTAAATTATAATATGTTTTCTGCTTGAAATGTAAAAAAGTGATATTTAGAGCACATCTCTTCTTCTGGGGACCTTCGCTGTTCCAGACAGCAATGGATTTCTGTCATGATTTGAACCTAGCCAGCAGCCAAATACCATACACCTGCTTGCTCACTCTCCCCAGCCCTAGGGGGTGGGGGAAAGAATTGGAGGGGTAAAGACTCACAGTGTGAGATAAAAGCAATCTAATAATTGAAATAAAGTGAAATTAAAACAATAATAAAATTAAAAGAGTAACAGTAATAGTAAAATATGCAAATGAGTGCTGCACAATGCAATTGCTCACCACCCGCTGACCAATAATGAGCCTGTTCCCAGCTAGTGATCCTGGAGCAGAGAAATCCGCAGTCTCGGAAGACCCACTGCTTCTTAGACCACTCTCATCTATACACCGAGCGTGACGCTGTGTGATATGGAGTGTTCCGTTGCACAGCTTTTGTCCTTCGCTCTGGCCACTCTCCCTCCCAGCTTCTTGTGCACCTGCACACTAGTAGGACATGGGAAGTTGAAAAGTCCTTGATTTCTTAGCAACGACTGAAAACGTCAGTGTATTGTCAACATTCTTCTCATACCAATTGCCATAGTGAATCCTAAAAACAGCACTATTCTAGCTACCAAGGGGAAAAATTAGCTCTATCCCAGCAAAAATCAAGACAATTTCAGATTTCATACCATTACACCCATTTTCACATAAAACCAATTAGTCAGCTAGCCATCCCAGCCAAGCAAAGAGTTTAGTGCCTTAAACAAATAACTTAATACAACCCAAAAAGTAAATGATAACAGCAAGAAGAACTACCTTGATAGATCGGAAAATACAACAGCAGCTCAGCATTCCCCCATTAAAATAACTACCAAGAAATATTAATCTTCTCTTAAAAGACAACTTATTGTGAAGTGCCACACTGAACCAGACAACTGAGCTATGTAGAGTTTTCCCTTCTGCAGGTTTCATAAACTGCTGTCCTTTACCTAAGGCAGCACCAAGATTATTCTAAGCTTGAAGAGAAAACAATGCTAGAAAAAGCTGGTGAGAAACAAGCAGGCATTTTTTGTCATTATTGTGATGCATAAATTTTGTCCTTACGTATTCAAAAAGAAATTAATCAACATTAAAGTTACTGAGAGAGGACTGGGGTTTTACACAAGTTCAGGACATAAAGGTAACTTCAAGAGAAAACATCTAAAGAATAATGACATCTTAAAGGTTTCTACTTTTTTTTTTTTTAAAGTCACACAAATTTTTAGCTTCTTGAAAAATACTCATTTTTAAGCCATTTCTATGGCACCAGAGGATTGCAGTATGAGGCTTGAGACCAGCAGCTTCAGGGATTTCCTACTCTGTGGAAGGATGAAGACCAAGCTCCTTACTAGGATGGAGTCTGAACTTATGTCTAAAGACCAGGAGCTTATAAATGTATATAAAACATCTATGTTTCAACTCAGGCATTGCTTTGAGCTTTGATATAGATACTTCTGAAACAGAGAGGTGATCCTTAGGGTACTTACTGCCCTTGGAAGAGTCAGAGAGGGAATCATTTGGCCCAACAGGTATAGTGTTTGTATAAGAAAAATGAAAGGACTGTAACTACCTTTTCCTTATCAAGAGCATTCTCTATTGTCCTATTTGTCCACACAAAAGTTATGGTCTACATTTTATTCTTATTTTAGATCCATTCCTTCCACATGTGAATTTAGCTGTACAAACTGCTTATGTTCAGCCCTTGGTCTGTAAGTGACAGTATGCCTTGGTCTGTAAGTACCACCAGATGCACAACCTCAGAGCTTGGTCATATGTTATTGTAAATATTTATACTACAAAGAGTTATGCTATGCAATTTGGAAAGATGAAATATTCTGATTGCATGGTGGTATTTATACAACCAGATATTTATGATCAAATTCTAAAAGGTTATATATCCTGTGGGAATGACTTAAGAGGAGCCCAATGTACTCCCAGAGCACAAAAAGCTGCAGGTTACCTCTTCCCAGCTGATATTTGGCAACAGACCACAGGCCCTTCCAGTCATATGCATAGAAGAGTGAACAATGGGCATATAAATCATCTAAAATCTCAGATGTTCACCTGACAATGCTACAGAGTAGATGATTAACAGCACTTAGCTATGACTAAGCAAGAAGCGTCATGAGATTTACTCCAGGTTTAACAGTTGAGATTTCATTTTTGTTTTCACCTCTTCTTTGTTTCTGCATCATACTTTGTTAATTGCTTCAGGAAATGGTTAGAGATTACAGACTGCCTGGAAACAGGGATATTTTAAGAGAATGTACTGAAGCGCATTGATCTGAATGATATTGAATTTATTCTTTCCCAATGGTGCAGAGCAAGTGACCTTATCTGATTGCACAAGTCTGCTGCTCTTCTGTTAATAGTTTACGACGCATGGTTCCAGTTTTCATTCGTATTAAATATTATTATAAATCTTTAACTTGAGAAGCAGACAGCCAATGCACAGGACACTGTAATGTATTGAAACTCCTCTGTTGTTTGAAACCATGATTAGTTCCTGGCAAAGGGTTTATCTCTGGGCAGGCGAGGGTTCTCTGATGGTATATGCTGATGAAAATGCAGTGAAAAGGCTTCTTAAAAAAACTCTGCACCCAGTAACACCTTTATGCAAGTCATCATGAATATATTGAACACATACACCCATCAGTAGCTTTTATTGAACACAAATTATCCCCCTAAATATAGCACAGGTACAGGGACACTCTTAGCAACATGCTCAGCCTTTTAGCATTCAGTGAGTGACATAATGGATAAGGAATTGGTCAGATGGTCACACTCAAACTGCTGCAGTCAAAAGCTTGATGTCCAGGTGGAGACCAATGACATCTGGCCTTCCTCAGGGACTGGTGTTGTTTAACATCTTTGTCAGAGACATGGACAATAGGATTGAGTGCACCTTCACCAAGTTTGATGGTGAAGCACTGCATTTGGTTCTGGGGTCCCCAACATAATAAGGACACGGACCTGTTGGAGAAAATCCAGATGAGGGCTACAAAGATGATCAGAGGGATGGAATACCTCCCCTATGAAGCCAGGCTGGGGGAGCTGGGGTTATTCAGCCTGCAGAAGAGAAGGATCTGGGAAGACCTTACTGTGGTCTTCCACTTTCTAAAGGGGGCCTCCAAGAAAGCTGGACAGGGATCTATTACAAGGGCATGTAGTGATAGGACAAGGGGTAATGGCTTTAAACTGAAAGAGGGTTGATTTAGGTCAGAGGTAAGGAAGAAGTTCATTATGAGGGTGGTGAGACACTGGAACAGGTTGCCCAGAGAGGTTATGGACATTGCCTCCCTGGAAGTGTTCAAGGCCAGCTTGGATGGAGCTTTGAGTAACCTGGTCTAGTGGAAGATGTCCCTGCCCATGGCAGGGAGTTTAGAACTAGATGATATTTTCCAACCAAAACCATTCTATTATGATATCATGATCATCTGCTTCAAAAAGTATATACAACATTTTAGCTAAAAATTACAGTTTGTGATAAAGGGGACAGACTTTGTTCCTTAGCAGATGGTCTCAAACCCCTGTGCAAGCTTGTGTTTGACGGAACACCTATGTATTCTTGTAATGAGGCATGGAACAGAGATTTGAACTAAGAATTTTCTGAGAAATATATATTTAATGATTTGGAGTTTCATTTGTCATATCCTTCATTATTGTGCCACCATAACTACCAAGCATTTTCAGAAGATCCAATAAAGTAGCAAAAGCTCTTTTAATAATTTAATGCAATCACTCTCCAGAGTATGAGGACAATTTTTGTCTTTTCCATTTCGATCACTGGAAATAGATAAAGAAAATCTTAGATGTTAGCTTCTCAGTTTGTTTTTGAAGCAGCAAAGTGTCAGCCATCATTAATTATGTGCAATGTATCTGAATACAAATGAGAAAGGAAATTACAAGAGAGCCTTAAACCTTATCTATCTAGCACTGCTACTAGATAATGCCATAGTGCAATATCCATATGAACAAGAATAACCAGAACAGTGGCTACCCCTTCTTTTCAATAAGGTAAAGTCCATACAGTTTACACTTAAAAAAGAATAAAATCTTTTTCTAATGAAGTTGTACTGGCAACTTGTAGGCAATTGGCCATTAATACAGATAAATATAGATTTATCTGCCTCAGTTATCCATAGGTGAAAATTGATGAGAGGGTAGTCATTATTAAAGCAGAAGTTGTGCTGAAGAAAAATTGATTTGGATTGTCATTTTCAAAGAAGGGCTTTTTGTTTACTTCACAAAACTTGAGCCTGGAAATGTCCATGAGGCTGATAAATTTGCTGAGTTTGCCAAGTTTAGCTTGGGATGGGTTTGCTGATCTCACGGATACTTCAAGAGCTTACAGGTAAGCCTGGAAAGGTTTAGAGGCTTTTTTAGTTCCAGTACCTGTAATTAGATACAATTTTGTACAAGAGCTTAAACAACATGGTTTATATTTTTTTAAGTGACCCTTAAATATGCTTAAACATACATTCTCCTAGCTAACTAAATCTACATTTGTTGGTATTTTGCATACATAATTATTGAAGCTGTGACACAAACCAGTTCCTTTCTGAGGAAATTAGAAACTAACAAAACTTCCTAGTAAGGCTGTATTGTTCAAAAACCCTAAATGAGCCAAATCTCCACAGGCTTACACAGATTTCATTTCCTTTCTCACTAACCCTGCCAAATAACTCCCTTTCTGTAGTGATTCCTACACACCAAACTTTGTGTGAAGACCCAAAGGTCTACTTTATGGCAAGAGTGCTGCTTTACTATTTCATTCCCTGTACAAGTGAAAATAGAGCAGTGGAGGCTCTTCTTTTCCCATTAGAATAATGGCATTACCTTGACATAGATGATATTAAACCTTGCCAATAAAAGAAAAGGGTATTTGATGTATGCAAAGAAGCACTCACTGTCTTTTTCTTCACACCTTTTACCTGTGACCCTGAGAGCTGGACTCAAGAGAAAACGTTCTGCCCCTTGTGTTCCCTCTTAACGATGGATGCAATTCATAACGTAGTTAAAAAAACTTCTAAAACTGACCCTAACTTCTACAGTGAAAAATTATTGCATGCTGCAGAGGAAATGGTTATACATGAAGTAGTATCCCCCAAATGCCTGAAAATTTTGTCTTCTAGGTGGGGTCTCAGTGGCATGCCTCTAACAAGAACAACTGTTTGCTTCAAGAACAACTCATCTTTGCAAACTAATTCTGAACAAACAGCATCAAAGGATTTGTCATATCCTGATTTAAATGGCAGATCTTTGTTTCACAAACAAGAAGATGGGTATTTTTGACTCCAGCTAATCCAGAGCTCCTTCTCTGTTACTCTTCAGTCATACAAAACTTCCATGACTGAAGTTTTCACAGGCTATGCCATTTCTCTGTGTCTTTAGGGAAGAAAATCCATTTCTGTCCTTTCTAGGTATCTCTGCAGGGCCAAGAGCAAGAAGAAAATAAGTAGAAAAAAAATTTTAGAAAATTCTTCTTCAATGAGCAAAACTAAATCCAAAGCTGTATACACATAAAAACTGAAATTGTTCTGTAAGAATGTACCACTATTACATAGTAGCTCTCCAGAGATAAACTGTCCTTTGAGATGTGAATTCTGGACATCATGGGTAAGCAATCAGGAAATGAAATTCTAGTTACTCACCTTGGGTACTAAGAGAAAAACTCAGAAAATAAAAATACCACTTCTACTGTTCCTAGCAGCCCTACCCATACACAAGGGACAGAGTTTGTGATAAAGGGGACCCCCTTCAAGGTCATGTCACCATAATAGGGATGTTTTGTATTTCTGTTTTCCTTTATCCTGAGGCTATTCCACCTCTAGTCACTGCAGAAAAAGGCATGTTGCTACTTACAAATGAAGAGTAACCTGCTACAGTTTTATTACCAGACTCTGGGAAACTGGAAACAGATAAACAATGGCTTGAGAAAAAGAGCTCTTACCTGCTTAAGGTAGACAGGTGAGCATACAAAAAAAGAGGTCAACCAGCTGGCTGGAAAGCAACCCACTCTGAACTTTGATCCAATGCAATGGTCACAAAAGACTTTAATGGGGAATGCACCATGCTCAAAGAAAAAGATAAAAGAGGACATTACATGGGAGAAAAGCATACAGGAAAAAATATTAGCCTTTTTGATAGAAATGCATTCATGGAGAACGAAATTCAATTCCTCAGAGTGTAAAGACAGGACATCATAAAAACTGCAGGAGTAAATATTAAACTGTAAAAAGCATATCAGATAATAGTTATATGCTTAACTAGGTTAGAGGTTACTATGTTTTTAGCCAACATTCACCTTATCTCACATATTAATATCCAGCTTTATGAGCAGACTCACCCGGGAAGAGTATGGATTTCACCTTTGTCCTGATTTGAGTTAGAACAGAACTAATTCTGTTCAGAGATTTTACTTTTCAGCTCAGTTCTTCTAACTAACTGCACTGTCTGAAGTTAACAGCATATTTTTGCAGACAGTGTCTACTTCTAGCAGTGATAATGCTCAATGTTTAGAGTTAGTACCAAGGAACACTATGCAGAAAGGCTCTTCCTTATATTTGCTACTGTGCAGTCACTGCTAAATCTTGTGTACCTTGTGGGAGGGTGTGGAAAGGAAAAGGTCACACCTGTGGGAAGGAATGGACAGGACAGTTGACCCTAAACTGACTAACAAGGTATTCCGTCCCACATACATCATATTCAATATAAAGCTGAGGGATCATGAGGATCAAGCTCTCTTCTTCAATGTCCAGAATCTGAGAAGGACTGTGTCTGTTCTGTCTTCATTCCCAATATGTTTGTTCCTGAATCCAGTTCCAGAATCCAGCTTCTGAATCTGGTTCCCATCTGCTGCTGAGTCCGTCTTCCTCAGTGCATGCTCCACAGCATCAGTGGTGATGGTGGTGTAATTGCCATCAGATGGGCTGGGTTCATTATTGTTTTTTTATAGATTTGCATATATTTCATTTTATTAGTATTTTTGTCATTATAGCTCTTTAAGTTTTCTTTTCCAGTCCTTAATTATCTCTCCCTTATTCCCTTTCTCTTCCCCCATGGGAAGGAAGAGAGACTAATAGAGAACATCTGTCATTTTTCTAGTGCCCAGTCCAGCACTAACACTTTACAACTCCTTACAATGACTCCAAGGACCAGCTGCAGATCACTTTCCACTGACAAATGAGCAGTCCCTATTGGCTGGAGAGCCTCTGATACCTGTCACTCAGCACAGCACCTCTGGTGACACAGGAAGGAGAATGCTATACCTTCTCTCAATTGTTCCTGCTCCTTCACCTGCACAGCAGAGACTCTTGCAGAATTGTGCTAGGAAATGAACTACAGAAAAGAATTAGACTGAAATAACCCTTTCAGGTGAGCTACCTGACAGGCCACAAGCTGTTTTTCCAATTGTCTGTTTAAACCCTTTTCCTATTTTTTTCCCAGATAGAACTGTAATGACTGCTTAGACACAATACAGTTTGAAAGCTAATTTTGCAGGGTTTATGCTTTTATGTAGCTTTCCACATTTCACATTTTTTTTCTGGACATGCTGAGAATTCTGCTATGGCCGTTGTGAAATGAGCTCGTACCAGGCAGGTACAAAGCATAAAGCAGTGTTGGAAGGAATCAGCTATGAAGAACAAGCTAGAGAAGTATATGAAGTGCTGATCACTCCAAGACTGAAAAAAATAAATTTATGTGCAAATTTGAGTCATTCCTGGAAGTATGTTTGCTCTGCAACATTAAAGGCTTAATTCACTTGGTGACTTTGAATAAGAACAAGTACAACTGTTCTAATTTTTAAATACAAGGGATACAACTGCATTGCATTATCTTCCAGTTAGTAACAATTTGTGAATCATTATATTTTATATATTTTATATATTCTTTTAATATCTTTTCTTCTGGAGAAATAAGGAGCATGTATGAAGGTAGGCAGCTGACCACATCTTCTCCAGTGCATTCCATAAAGAAGAATAATTTATGATCACCATTTATTATTTGCCAGATTAGTTGCTGAACAGCAGATCCTCAATTTTTACTCTCAGTGGCAGAGGATGAAGAAAAGAAGATTAGCAAGTGTAAGAGCAGCATCTCTAAGTGACCCCATCTTCATTGCACAAGTGAAACTACAGTGTCACCCTGCAGAGCCTGCAGTCCAACACCAGAACACTTCTAAAATATTTTTGGCATTTTACCTGTAAATGCACAATGGTTTTGAGCAGTAGGGAGCAGGAAAAGGGGCAAGGAAAAGGTTTCTGCCTGGTATGAGTTAGAGATGACCTGAGGCACACCATGCCATGTCTAGTCAGAGAGTACACCTCTGGTATTGATGGAAATATTTTACAGTTCTTATTTGCTTCTTCCCTCATAAATAAGATAAAAGGTTCATCATTGCTGAGACACTCCCAGCCTTCTTGAAAACTGCTGGCATTTCATAGCTGAAGACAGAAGTTACCTGATGAAATGGGTCATTAAATAAAGCAGCTGTTTTTATTGCAGCACATTAATTTCTGTGTTATTCTAGAAAAAAATGCTTACACTTGGGCTGAGTGCATACCCCATTCCTCCAAAGACAGCCACTGAGCTTAAACCATTTGTCAAGCATTAAGGGAGTCAGATCCACATTATCAGAGGTCACTGACTGCCTCATACACTCATTTGCTATACTTTGGGTTTTCTTAAACCTCCAAGGCACTTCTTTATAGTAACATGTGCATGATACCTGGCTCCCTTTCTTCTGATGTAATATAGCTCTTATGGCACCTGACAACATCTGTAGACGCTCCCAGGGTAATCTGGGAGGTGAACCTCAAGGAATAATGGTTCTGCTGAGGGAGCAGCTTCTTAAGTTTGTGGGCCTTGGGTTTAAATTAAACATACTTTAGGTTTAGGTTTAAGTTAAACATACTGCACTTTTATCTGTCAGACAACACATAGAAACACCTTCACAGAGCAGGTGGTGCACATGGGGAGTCTGGGAAGTGAGAGTGGGGCTTTTATTTCCCAGAAAAAAAAACCACAAAACACATCTTAAGGAAGGATAGTGGAGCACAAGAGAAAGTATAAAGGGAGGTAAAGAGGAGAGAAAGAGGGGAACACCTTGAAAGTCCACCTCAGAGTGTGCTCAGTGGTAAAATCAGATCCTTTTAGATTCCAATCAAGTGGACTGTTGGAGCTTACATCTGCTTAAGGAAAGTCTTTGACTGATGATCATATGAATAGTCTTACATCTAACATGCACTTTCAGATTATGGAAAACACAACTTCAACATTTCAACTACTTGTACCAAAAGTCTTTTAGATGCCAGATGAGAGTTGCTCAGCATTGTGTCATTTAAAGGTGGGGTTTTTTTCCCCAATTGCAATATGTTTTTCCTACCAAGGGAAAAATACAGCAAAGGTGGAAAGAGAGTAACCCCACAGAAGGGCTGTGCAGTGGGAGCTTTCGGACTAACCTTATCAAAAGGATTTTGTACTGGGCTGTCTTTTCTTTTCTTTTTTTTTTTCTTTTTTTTTGAGTGCATCTCTAGATACTGGCATTGTAATGGAGTGGGAATCCATTGCACCTTCTGTGTACAGGAGCAGGTCCCAAGTATGCTACAGTCCAAGAAGCAGACTTTTCAAGATAAAAGTGCAGCGGCTTCATAAACCACAGCATTGCCCTACAGAACAGGGTGCACTCATCAGGTGTTGTCAGCTCTACTTACACCTTTCCTCCTCTCTTGGCACAGACACTACAGAGGCTGGAAAAGCCACTACTAGGTCAGAAAGCAACTGCCTGCAGCACCAGGGAGGTCTGGGTACTGAGGGAAAGCTTCCATTGTGAAAGGGAAGAAGATAAAAAGAGAAAAGGATCTCCAGAAACCAGCAGTCCAGCTTCTTTTAAGAATCAGTAAGCCAGGAACAGTTTCCTTCCCCATTACAGTAAATGGGTTTTTTACTGTCTGACAGACACCTTTTCTCACTGCAACCTTGCCTCTTGCAGCTGCCCAGGCAGTGGACAGGACAGGATACCTCGTGCCACCCATGCTGTATGAACATATGTCAGTATTTGCCACCAACTTCTACATCTTCTCTTGCACTAACCTCAGCATAAAGCACAGTTTAAGTGTGTCCAAGCTGTCAAAAGCGTGGAACTGTATTGCTGTCCCTTGGCGATGTGGGCAATCCAGTCCTGTAGGATAGAGGACTAACCAGGCACATTGAAGGGGGACAAAAAGGGACTGGCAATGGGATGGAGGACCAGCACAGCATCAGTTTTGATGAGTTTCCTCTGCTTCTAGTAGAGGGAGGGAGGATGAGAGATTCACAGGGAGAGAAGGACAGGCCAGGGCTGCCCCTCTCATGCACAGCCCCAGGACACTGCAGCAGCTCTTCGGGGCTCTGCCAGGGACAAAGCTTGGTAACAAGGTCATGGTCGTATCCCTAATTTCATAACACCTGCTTCTGCTGTCTATGCATGGAACTATACCTCTTGACCTTTTTTGACCCCCTTTTTCTGGCTCCGGTGAGTTAGTAAATCACATGAGGCTGGGTAGGATGGGAGTGGAGGAGGGGCTGCAGTGCTCCTCTACATGCAGGCTGAGCAGAGCTGTTTTCCACAAGTCTGCTCCTCCTGTGTCACTCCTCAGCTGAGATGGCAGTAATTAATAGCTGTGGGTTAATACTTTTTAACCCTTCTAACAGAGCAGCAGAGTTCCCGTGCTCAAACCCTCCTACAGAAAAGGAAATTATACCTTAACCCTCAACAATCAACACCTATTTCTCAGCAGTATCAAAAACTTTAGTGATTAACCCAAGCCTGAAGCTTACTCCAAGGAGATTTACTACTGCTGGTTTGGACTATTGAAATGTAAAGTAAAATCTCTTAGGGTTTCATTCTAGCAATTTAATTATAGGCTGTGCAGAGCTGTGGAGGAATTCCAGGAAACAATCTCCCTCACCTTGCAGGAAAGCCAGATTAAGATATGGAAGCTGGTTTACAGTCTTTTGTGCTGTCATTCACCCCACGCTACCTGTGTCAAACAAATGGCTGAGAATCAGTAAGTCTCAGAAATGTCAATAAACTTTACACACAGACTTCATACTTTGTACTGGATATCAAAAACACTTTTCCACATGAATCCTTCAAGCTGAAGCTGAGAAGAACCAGTGCTTTACACCTGTGAAGCATCAACCATCCTAGTATCCACACTGAAGCAAAATGTGTGAAGCTTCCTGCAGAAAGACTGTGGGTGGGGAGAAAACTCACCTCATCTAAAGCTGCTGAAATTGCCAGATCTGGGGTCTGTGGATTCCGTGGTGGGAATTTCGGTGCTGAGGTCAGTGTTCCTCTACTAAATACTACAGTACAAGAGAAGCAACACTAAACTATAACCAAGTTATACCCTATCGTGTGAAAGGGAAGGGGGAAGGGAAGGGAAGGGAAGGGAAGGGAAGGGAAGGGAAGGGAAGGGAAGGGAAGGGAAGGGAAGGGAAGGGAAGGGGGAAAAACCCATTTTTCCCCCCGTGTTACAACAGAAGTGAATTAGGAGAAGCAGCGTGGAGGGACCAAATGCACTTCAGAAGCCATTATAGTTAAATATAGAATAATTTTAAAGGTGAAACATTCACTTCCTCTTCTGTGCAACCCACTCTGTTGCCAGTGTGCAGGATGATGTCTGTGGAGTCAGAGAGAGCACATGGAACAAAAATGTGATCTTGTCAGTCTATGGCAACTCTTCACATCAGTCTATCCAAGCCTCTTTTCCCCAAAACACTGCCAAAGCAAGTACTCCCCAAACACAGCGTTACACAGGAGAGGCCACTTCCAGCATACCCGACTCCAGTTTCCCACTATCCTAGAATTATGGGAGACACCATCATTCACAGTTAATGCAGTCTGTGGCAAAATGAATACCTAAAGCTACAAATTAGCCTACATGCTAGTCCACTCTAGGGAAAAACAAGGCTGTCAGCATCTTGGTTTCTTACTCATTCTGGGGGACCCCACTGTGACCAGTATAACCAATATACCAGTGATATTTTATCAACCTCCATGTAAGTCAGATTTGTCAGCCACAGCCACAAAAAGACTGTGCTATGTGAAGGCCTTGTACAATTCTCTGTGCAAATTCCTTCCATGCCAGATTAGGAAATGCCATAAAAAGGCCATAGGCAAAGGGAGAAAGCAAACCCATGTATGTTAACTGCTGTTAATGAAAAGTAACCAGCCTATGTTAGTAAAACTAGAAGAAGGTACCATATTACACCACAAAAAGAAAAAAATGTGCAACGAAGTGTTCATTTAACACTGCTGACTGTACCAAAGTAGTAAACCTTCCTCAGAAATTAGGACCAGAGAGACAGCATTGCTCAGGCCCCCCTGATCTTATCACTCTTCAAACCTACCTCCATCCCTTTATAACAATGAATTTGCTCCATTTCCAACCTCTCTTCATTACAGGTCTCTCTTTTTGGGTCCTAAAGGCCAGCACTCAGGGAAGAAATTCTAAAATCAGTAGTGCAACTTACTGCTTTACATAGTACAAAGGACATACTCATACAAGGCAAGATTCATTCCTCAGCTGTAATATTTTGACAGTCCTTCCAGACCAGCAGGTATGCTGTTACTGAGGACAGCTAGGCTGAGCCATGCAATGCAGCATGCTGGCCAACTGGCTTCTCCTGGGACAGATGGTTAGTTCTGAAAAGAAGCTGGATAATTTTGAAAACAAGATCATTAGAGGTGCATTTCAGGACCACCACCCTCAACAGCAAAAATAAGTCCGTAATCGCAATGGTTTTGTCTGATTATGGGTATAAATTAAATACGCTGAAAATAAAGGGAACAACAAATACTCTGATTTATTGTAACAGACACTGGTCCCCATTTATAAAAGTGTGGATTTGTGCTGTACAGTGGTTCAACAAAGAGCCTTGGTAAGTGATTCGCTATCCAATAGTTACATTGAGTTATCACATAAGCAGCCATTACTCAAGCTGACAGTCTCCGCACAACAAGCCCCTGTTGAGACCACTTGAGTTTATGTCAACATGAAACAGATGAACTTAATGGATACCTGCCTGGATGAGTCCAGTGCCTGCACATAGCCACAAGACTGACTTTACACAGTGGGACAAATCAACCAATCAGTACATCTCTCCAACATTACTCTCTGCACAGTAAGGCTGACATTTTTTCAGCTCTTCTTTAGATAAGCATTAGGTTTTATTGAAATATTTTCTTTTTTTTTTTTCTTCTTTTTTTTTTTTTTTTTCGTGGGGGTGGGAAGGAAAAACCACTCTTAATTAACAGCCACTGGTCCCATCTGGCAACATGTTTAGTGTTGGGGAGGCCATAACCTTTCAAAAGCGATGGAAGAAAGTGTGCCTTTGATTGTCTCCATTAGACCTGATCTACCTGGGATGCTGGGGCATGGGGATACACAAATACCTGACTGTGCAGCCCACTTTGGGGAAGAAATGGGCTGGGCACAGTTTTGGTGCAGGTTAGACCAACCTTTGAGGCTATTCAAACCCACATCAATAATCTTCTTTAGCTAGTTCTGTACACTTGCCTAGTTTATCAGATATCTTGAAAGGCAAGTTTTCTAAAGCTGTTATCCAAAAAAGATCAGAATTTCCTCCATGGCTCTTTCTCTTGATTAGGAGATATTTTCTTACTGCAAGCAGACATCACTGTTTCTGAGGTGATCCCAAATTATTTTTATTGAAACCTATAGCTGAGCCTCATCATGCAAAAGGAAGATTCGTTTCCTAACCAAGAATAGTAGAGAGAAAATAAAATGCACACCAGTTATTTTTCTACTGCCAAAGTGACTTCACTGTCACTGTATAATACATAATTCTCTAAATTACATAAAGAAATTTCCTTCTTCTAAAAAGAAGTAATGAACATCAATGTTTAAAAGCAGAATATTCAACTTCTGACTTTTTTTTTTTTACTGCAGTTTTAGGCTTTTATATCTTTACTGCATATTAGAAGGAGGAGGGGAAAACCCAGTAAGTAGCTAGTAAGATTGATTTCTGGAGCTGTCATTTAATACCTGGGGTTTTTGCCGCACTTAATAAAACATAGCTGGTATGGAACAGTCACATTTGGTGTTCCTCCATCTGAATAAGGAGAAAAAGTCTCTTCCTAATGCCATACATTCAGCGAGGGATTAGCTAAATAACCATGGTCTGAGTCATCAGGCCCATAACTGCCCTCATCAGTCATAAAAATCATAGAATAAGAATGGCTTAAGTTAGAAGGGACCTTAAAGATCATTTAGTTACAACACCCCTGCCATAGGCTAGGACCCCTCCCACTAGACCACATTACTCAAAGCCTCATCCAGCCTGGTCTCAATCCATGGATGAAGAAGTCTGCACAGCCCTTCAAGCAGGGAGATGTGTGGCATGGTCCCATACCGCTTCACCCCCAGCCTCTGTGGTGTCACCACCTCCAGAGCAGGGTCAAGCCAGGGGTAGCCCCCTGGGCTGAGAAAGTCCTCCTCACCATGGCACGAAGGAAACATCACCACAAACAAGACAGAGGAAAATTACATTTATCTGGAGTCATTTATTTGGAGCTTAGTTTAAACGGAACACAAGGCAGATGGGGACAGAACAAATCCATGGTGAGAAGTGAAATGGGATAACAAATAAGAACACAATACTGAACTGTTCTTCAGGGACCATGTTAATATTCTTATCTAACAATATGTCCCTTCAGTGATAATATACTGGAAACAATTAAAAATTATATCAATATAAATAATGGGTAGCTGTTACCAGAGCTCATCTAAATGCAAAAGTTCTCTATAAATGCAAATTCATTAGTATCCTCCTTCCCAGGGCTGTATATCCAATTGCAACTAAATTGTTTGGGGTGGGTTATGCTATACATGACCTTGACCTGATGCTGCACTACTTTTAGCCCCAGAAGACCAGTGCGGGGGAGGAGTGGGGAGCAGGCTCTCTCTGAACAATTACTAAACACTGTGGTACAGCAATTTCAGTACTTGTTCAAGCAAAACCTCCTTCAAAAAGGCATCAGCTATTTACAGAGAGTGTAAAGAGCAAGAGATTAGATCCATTTTGTGGCACAGCTACGAGAAATGACATCATGTCTCTCTGTCCAAAGATGGAGGGTGCCACTTAGAGAAACAACAGCAAAATTGGTCAAGTTGTCCTCCATATGTCCCAATGTCTGCAGCTTCCTTCTCAAGGCAGCCCAGATGATGATAAATATGGTGTGAATGTATTGTCTTTTTCCTGAGCTTCAAATAAAGCTCCCTGCAGGATCTCCCTCCCCAAGAGTAAATGCCAAGGAGAAATCCAAGGAAAGCTAAGGGAGTTGGTTAATTGAGTGATGGCCACATCCCTCAAAAGACATGATCCTACAGAATGGAGCATGCAGTCAGAATCTGTCACTGTTTACAAACATGGAGCCACTGGCATTGTTTCACTATTGTCATTAACAGTTGAGCACACATATAGCTTGGAGAGGAAATAGTATTTTAATTGACTGACAGGTTGCAGTACTATGTTACATTGAACATTCCATTAAAAATGGAGTCAGACCTGCCTAAAATACAGCACTGTGCAAAGGTTAGTGGTACAGTGGTCATTCTCTCAAGGTAAAGGCTACCCTGCAAAACTTGTTGGAACAGCTATGCTGGTTGTGAATGCTGAATAAATAAATAAATACAAACTGTATGACAAAGCCAGCTCAGCTCTGACAGGGGAAGCCCTGGAGTAGGTACAGATATGCTTTTATCAGCTTAGTTGGGCTCTTTGAGGACATAGCGTAACAAAAGCAGTGTCTTTACTGCAGGGCTCAGCGGACACACAATGCCAGCACAGTTGCTGCAGCAGCATTGCTTCCACAATACATCATCCATGATGCAACCTGTATGCATGTGTGTGTATGTACATATAGATAATGTGCATCTGTATGTACATATCCTGGTTCCAGCCATCACCACAGCCTTCAACTGCTTCTGGGGCACATGCAGTCCCCAGCAGCTCCTGATGGTGACAGTCACTTTGCTGCCTAATGACAATTCCCTTCACTCTGCACATCTGACCTGCCTAAAACCACATCAATAAAGTATAAAAAGGATAAAAAATTATTATGCATGTATAAATTTGACACTTCAGCACTGAAGATTTTGCTGGGATCTGAATTAATTCTCTTCTAGTCATACATCTAATTTTCCTCACAATGTCAACTTCATGACTGGCATTTGTTTGCCTCTGATCTCTGCACTAAGCTTCCCTTTCTACAGCAACCAGTGATTAAGTACTCATCACATATCACTATTCATCAAATACCATAGAGAGTAAATGTTCTGTGCTTTCAAAAGCAAGAGCTGAAGAAGCCCCCATGAAAGAGTATATCACTTGAAGACCTTCAAGGGATATTGTAAGATATCCAAACAACTATGAATGGGATGAATTTCTTCTCTTGCAAAAAATTTGCAAAGTTTTTGGGTTTGATTTTGTTTTTTGGTTTGGTTTTTGGTTTGGTTTTTCTTGTGTCCTGATGAAAAGGGATTTGGTAAGATACAGAGATCACATCTTTCTCAAAAATGATAGCTATACTAATCAGAACATGTATTCCAAATGAGAAAGATGGGAATTCAATACCCCTTCCACCTCTTTCAGAGCAGGAACTGACTTTTGAAACCCATTCCCTCTGAGAAAAATGTTACATAAGTAAGTCCAAAACGAAACATTTGGCAGCCTCTTTAACTTAAACATAAAAATTCTGCTCTGGGTGATCAGACAAGGAGAAAAATGATAGCGAGTCACATTTAAGTTAGAAACATGTATATTTAAAATAATCTTTCATTGAAAGCAGAGTCAGCTCTGAGTGCAGGCAGAACCAGCCATTTCATCACTCACTTGTGCTCATGCCAGTGGAAAAGAGGATGTCCTAAAAACCATCCTTTCCTGTCTCCCAGACAAGAATGAAGTTCTTAGAAGCCTCGACCTCCCCTTCTATGGCACTCATGCATTCCCTGGAGTGAAGATCTGGCCATTCCTCCTCAAAATGAAAACACTCTGGTCAGCTTCTGTTTCTGAGCAACCCTGAGCCTGTTCTGGGGTTGCATCAGTTCAGTCATCCTAATTAGCCAGGCAGAGCTTGAGACTCCTGGGGAGCTCTGCTGAAACAGTAATTCATGAGAAACTGGAGATATTTCTCCTACTGGCTATTTCAGCAGCATGTACATGGGCCCTGTGTATGCTGAAAAGCAACAAGGAATCATTTGCAGAGTATTCACACATATGTCACTCCACATTTTTAGACACCACAAGATACTGATGCTACCAAATGTCTTACCATCCCATAAATCTCAGCATCCCTTAAATTCTACTTTACACTTGGATAGACCCAGCACATTTCTTTCATTGACTACATGTTATACAGAGCCATAAGATTCCTTGGATGGAGTACAGTTGGGAATATATTTTGGGAAGCAAATATATTACCACTAATTATGACAGTGCTCGTGAACACAGACAGCGAAGATCGTTTAGATGACTAACAAAAATGTCTTTACTACACATGGACGTGATTCTTCAGTTATAGCCAGGCATTTCTCAAGCACTCCTGAACTTGGAGATTTGATAGCAAATGGATGAGTGGAAGCTCCTCTCTGTTAAGCAGAATGCACAGATATTTCTTAAAGGATAGATAAATACTTTCTTGGCTTCTATTTTGACACAGCTCTGTTGGGAGGAAAGAGCATAAAGAGGACCCTGCCCTATGTATTGTGCTGTGCAGCTCACACTTCCCCCATGGTCATCGTTGTTGTTGTTTTTCAGAAACCTGTTCATTCCTGCAGAAATAGGCTGAATAAAACAAACAAACAAACAAACAAACAAGAAAACACAGACCACCAAAAAAAACAAAACAAACAAACAAACAAAAAACCCACACAAAAAACCCAAACTAAAAACCAACCAACCGAAAATCAAAACAACCGACCAAACAAGAAAAACAACTCTCCAATGTGTAGAACAGATAGAAAGCATGAAATTATGCTTGGAAAAGATTACCAAAAAGTGGCCTTTCAGTTATTCATTTTTTTCCAACGTCTGTATAAAAGTGAACTTACAGTATTTCTTCAGCCATCTCATGTTCTTAAAATCCATGGAAATTGTAATTTTCAAAACAGCATTTAAAGGACACACTGAATTCCAAACTTTTATTAATCACAAGACAGACTATTTGGCAGATCACAACAGATAAGGATAGAAGGAGACAGAACCTGCTGAAGTTGAAAGGTATGTCCAAAACCTCCAGTAGGATTTGGTCCCAAGTTTGCCTTGTATTTTTATCATTCTAAAGGCTGCTGGCAACCACTGTTGGCAGTTAGGGCCCGGCGTCCGGAAGATTATCGCGTTGTACGGGAAGACAAAACCCTTTCCCTATAGCAGCGC
>JANHFX010028765.1:23221-39226 GCA_027560015.1 Chloroceryle amazona
TGGGCTTTTTTTCTTTTTTTAAATTATTATTTATTTGGTTTTATTTTGAAGGAAAAAGGCAGTCTGTGTAGCTAGTCAGCTCCACTAACTGTGGTGGGGTGTAGCTCAGCAGTGGCTACCGGTCCTAGAAGCGTTTTGTTCAGTCCGGTTGCTTGGCAGAACTTAAATCTAAATAATACTAAGATACTAAGCTGGTCTCTTACTGCTGATCACTTGAGTTGCTTGTTTTGAAGGCCAGAGGCTTCTTTCCAAGAAGATGGATGCAGTGCCTAAGGCTGGTGGGGTTGGAATGATCAACTGGTCTCTCTTGTGCTCTGCTGCAGTCCCTTATAACCAGCTGTGCAGTCTCCTCCTCCTTGGGTGCTCACCGTGGCTTGTTGCAGGGTACTTCAGAGAGCTTAACCAACAGGGACGTGGCCTTAGTTTTGTTTAGTTCCCTGAAGCAGCTCCCAGCAAGGTCTGATGAACACCCCTGCTGGCGTGTAGAAGGGGTGGGAATCATAGAATCGCAGAATGTCAAGGGCTGGAAGGGACCTTGAAAGATCATCCAGTCCAACCCCCCTGACAGAGCAGGAGCACCTACACCAGATCACACAGGAACAGATCCAGGCGGGTCTTGAACATCTCCAGAGAGGGAGACTCCACAACCCCCCTGGGCAGCCTGTTCCAGTGTCCATCACCCTCACAGGGAACAAATTTCTCCTTATGTTTCTGTGAAACTTCCTCTGCCTCAGCTTCCACCCATTACCCCTTGTGCTATCATCAGGCATCACTGAGAAGAGCCTGGCTCCATCCTCCTGGCACTCACCCTTTCTATATTTACAAACGTTGTTCAGCTGGGCAGGAAATGTCTGGGTTTGCTCGAGTTTATGCTTTCACTCAGCTGTGTAATGTGGGAAGTGCCCCAGGTGCCTCTCTCGGGATGTTCCAGGTCCTGTAAGGGTTGCATCACCTTGCAGAGAACCCAGAACCCGCAGTTCAAGCTACCCAGACGGGTATTTTCTGCTTTTTTGGTCTGTTTTGCACCTCTCTCACAGTGCTCAAAGCCCCAGTACGGGTAGAGCTTCCCTGCTTTCCCTGGGGGTTGTCATAAATCACACTGATGCTGTCACCGGTGAGTAGACAAGAAATGGGGTTTTAACACAAAGTTTATTGCCCTGCAAGCCAGCGACAGAAGTGATCCCACAAACACTGTCTGCCTAATTTCAATACAGTATCTTTTTCTTGCATTTTGCAGGGGCCACGTGTCCTCTCCTTCCTTCTCATCTTATTTTTCCACATTCAGTCTTCTGCAGGAATTGGGGTTGTTTGCTCGGCTGTGTCACATTCTTGGGTTTAGGGCCAGCAGAGCTGTTCTAGAATTTGCCAGGGAGTAGCCTGGGGAATGGTTTCTGGTTTTCCTCAACAATGCAGAGTTCCTGTGCTGCTGATTCTTCCTCTTTTAGCAGGACCGCTCCCATGTATGCCTTCAGCAACCGCCTCGCTTTCAGAACACTGGATCTTCTTCAGCACAATCATGGATGACAAATGGCTTCAGGTTCCCTGGCGTTTGTGTCACAAAATAATTGACAACATCCTGAAGGCTTGGGAGTGTCACTGGTTTTACCAAAACACATGCAAAAAAAGCAAACAGTGAAACAACAAACCCAAACCAACTGAAAAAAACACCAAATACAGCAGCTCTGTGTGTTGAGATTAGAGTTCCACAAACGTGCTGGGGTCCCAAGCGACTGATACTCGAGTTCCATCCAGGATTTGTGTTGGCAGTTAGGGCCCCGCGTCCAGAAGATTATCGCGTTGTATGGGAAGACAAAACCCTTTCCCTATAGCAGCGCTTAGTTATGATGTAAGCAGACGGAAGTGACATTGTAAACCCAGGATATAAAGTGCCGTGCCACGCACCGATAAACGCCATTTTGCCCCCCACCACGCTGGTGTCAGGTGCTGATGGACCGCGCAGTTATTGGATAGCAGCTTGCGCTGTCTGAACCAGGTCGCCACGCCTGGGCAACAAACCACATAGTAAAAATTTCCATTTCTTCATAGAGAGAGTCACATGAATTGATAAATGTTGCCTCATTTGAAAGCCAGGTGCTTAGTCCCTGACTCTAATAACACTGCAGACTGCTTAATTGACACACCTTTTTTTGGATATCTAAGTGAAGAATATCAAGAAAGTGAAATGTCAGCAAGCGAGTGAAATATATTGCAAGGTTTATGTGGATTATGAGAAGTTGTATTATCAAACACAAGAGAACAAAGTCAAGGGATGAGCAAGTGTAAAACTGGAGCATTCAGCAAGATAGAGATAATTAAGTCCAGGGAGATAATTTTATAAACATAGGTTTAACAGCTTTACTCAGATTATCATCTTTTCTTGTATAACCAGTAGGTTTACTCCAAGATTGTGTTAGTAACCAACTCAAGTAGAAGTGGCAACATGAGAAGAAAAGGTGTTATGCAGAGGAATAGTTAAATTGAAGAAAAGCAAAATTATAATTTCCCTGATGCCTGCTAATGACTTAATGACCTCAAATGTGATCCAGAAGGGGTTGCAAGAGGAAACTGTCATTTGAAATTCAAGCAGGAGCTTCATATCTGTTATGCTAATTTCCAGACACTTATGTGACCAATTTTTATATAAACAAAACTTTCATCTGTCATTTTGGGCTCAAGTTGCAATCCCTTTCAGTACAAAAAATATCAGTAATTCAGTAATAATGTCTCTTAGGCTAGAAACGTGAACCTGCTGTCATCCAGAAAACAAGCCATGTTAATCACCCAGCTGCAATGCCATGAAAATAAACACATCTGTTTATGAGCAGTCACCTGGTTTTATGTACCTGTTACTGGGTGCATCATATGCACCATCTTACATTTGTAATAAGGCTGGCCAGAAACTCTGATTAACAAAATGGTTCATATGTCACCACTGAGTTTCGCCTGTTGTATGGACGAGCAGGAACAACAGTGCATGGCTTTGGGAAGGGGCAGGAGAAAAAAAAAAGTGGTAAAATAATTGCTGTGGATATCACTGTTCCTTGAGATGCCCGATTTCCCAGCAGTTTCCCAGGCACAATAATGTGTGATCAATATGTGATACTGCACATATAAATTAAATGACTGGCTTCCAGTTTGAGCCTGTAGACCTCTAAGGAGTCCATGGAGTGATTTAAGTTGTCCAAGAAAGGGGATTACAAAGGCAAGCCCCTATACGTATGGTTGTGTGGGGAATTTTTTTGATGTCTGTAAGTTTCTAGAAATTGAAATTCTCCAAATCAGGTTATAACAGGTTAATGAGAGTGGTAAAAAAACAAAATCAGAAGGCTTGACCTGTGGTCTCATAAAACCAATGCAAGATCCACTCCCATCAGGGGGTCCCTCAACCTTTCTGCTGCACACCAAGCCAGAACCTGAGGAACTTTTGTAACAGACACTTCCTCGAAACATTTGCCCAAAACTTTTCATTTCAATAAAGGAGAATTTCTCCTCATCACAAATTTTCCAATCACCTGTAATAAACACAGGCATACACGGTTCGCACAAACCACTTCAGTCCTTGGGTTTTGTAAGCTTAGAATCAACAACTGAACTGGAAATTTGAAAAAAGCCTCGGTGTAGTTGAGAGATACAACTTAACAGAATTGTTATAAATTATTATGAGAATATATATTCTTTTTAAACATTGTAAAGTCTGATTTCACATTTAAGCAATTGTTTCATTATAACAGGACTTAAGTCCCTATTATTACATGTTGGTTTTCATTGTTCAGACCATTTTATATGAACATGTAAAGAAAATGATCAAATATAAATCCCAGGCAGTGATTATTTTTAATAGTGCAATTATTTTCTCATTGTAATCACTGGGGTACAATTCCTGTTAAAACTATTCAGCATTCCTTAAGAAAGTTAAGTAAAAATCAATGGGATTTACTTTAAGATAAAGTCTTCCCAGCCCGGCAATCTCCCCCTTCTCTGATCAAATAAATATAAATGTGTATTAACTACGGGGAGAATCAATGAAATTACATTAAAATTGCAATTCAGCCAAGTGTCTGCAAATTCAACTATTTACATTTTGAGACTTGTTGATACTGCTGTTATTGAAATGTTCAACAGCCTGTCTCTTCAATGTAGCAGTATCTAAGGCTTTTACACCTCCATTTAATTAAAGTTGAAACATTTTGTGGCCTAGTTTAGTGGTGTAGACAGTATTCTCATTATTTACCGGAAATTATGAAAAAAAGTTTAGTCTCCCTAAATGCATTTTACAAAGTAGCACATTTTCAATAGGTGTCAATGCTTAGTACACACACTGTATACAAAGATTTGGATGTTTGGACCTTATAAAACCATGACTGATCGTGTTTACTTCTCACAGGACTTCTCCAAGGAGCTCTATGTAGAGGTCAGAGAGCAGATGGTCCCTCCAGACCCCTCACAGCAGGTCCTGCTCCAGGAAGCTGTGTAAAAAAAAAACAAAACAAAACCATAATTTTCCCTATTTCAGCAACAAGAAAACAATTAACCTGATGTTAGTAAACCCTGACAGGGATGAGGAAAGCTTGCCCAAAGACTGTAAGGCAATGAATTTCAACCCTTAGTATGACAAACACCAGTGCAAATAACTCAAAATCGATTTGACTCTACAAGGATGAGTTCACGGCAAAGCCCTACCCTCCCACAGTTGCTAAACACCTCGCAACATTTATCAGAGTGCAGGTAACGACCTCACTTCTGCTTGGCAGATTACATTCTGCCTCCATGAACTCACCTCTAAAATTTCAAATGGATTGCACATTATTCATTTCCTATTTCAAAATGTCCATTATTAGCAAAAATGACATTTTGGTAGAGAGATAAACGATTTCAATGTAATCTGCAAATCAATTCGTAAGGATTTCAGCAAAGCAATTATGGGAATTTCTGGACTACAAACACCATGTAATGTGAGATTTCATCTTGACTGATAGACATGTCAGTATTTCCATCCAAAAATATAGCTGTTCCCCTCCTCGCCAGCCCACCTTTTCATGAGTTATATCTGAAAGTTTTGCTCTTTATTTATTATTGGCACCTTGGCACTTAACTTTAATTCATCACTTTAATCCTTCTGTTGTCCCACTGAGCAGAACTGACGCCAAGCAGTACTGGAGAAAAAGGACAAATTGATGCCATATCTGCAGGGCTCAGGAGTCACCAAAGAGAAATGCAAGCTCAATTAAACATCTACACCAAGTGCTCACTGGGCAGGAGAAAGCAAGGCTGACCAAAGCTGAATTTGGGTACATCATGCAATCTGAAAGAAGACAACCAGTCTCAATAGTTGCTAACAAAATAGGCAAAATGCAGGATCACAAGTTAAAAGCTTTACCAAAAAGCCCGAGGGCATCATTTTAGGAAGCTATATGGCTTCTTTTTTTTTCTCTCTAAGAGAATTCATAACTGCGTTCCAGTTTCTGTTTAACTATGCACCAGAGACATTATAAAAACTTGCTGCCACTTCATTAATACTCAGAGATTCTCCAGACATTAAAAAACTTTCACATCTGCAGGTTGTGCTGTCTCACTGTCAGGTCCCTCTGAAAGGTTCCCTGACATCCCAACCTGAGTGTAAATAAAATCAAAACCTTAATTAATCCTCTGTCTCCCCCAGTTGTTTCCTAGAAATGTCACATCTGCAATGTTGTATTTTTGGCCCCATATTTCAAGGGTCATCTCCTGTTCACCCTTTCCTCTCTTAAAGTCCATGTCAATCAAATCTTTTCTTCCTTGGAGGCAGTCATGTACCCAGTTTGATTATTGCAGTTTTCCTTCTGGGGCCCTTCTTCACTATAATTCACTAGTCTGTACAAACAGAGTCTTCCTTTCTGCCTTGCGAATCCACTCAAACCAAGCTCATAGGTTAGTTTAGATAGCTGAACTGTAAGTAAGAATCTTATATGTGTATAAAGAAACATCTTACAAGAAGGTGGCATCCAGACATCGAGCCTAGCTCTTGTTCTGACCTTCATGTCCCTGCATCATCTCACTAGGGTAGGAAGCATTAAACCACCTTCCAAAGTTGTGGTGTTGAGAACAGAAATAAACAGAACAGCTGAGCTGATCAAAAGCATCAAGCTAGGATCCTCTTCCCTAAGCTTCAGACACAGTCATGCCAGCTGCGCCGGGAAGGAATGCAAGCACAGATAAACAGGACATTTAGAATAATTAGAGACTCACAGCACTGCAAGTAATGTGAACAGGAGTTTTCACACTCTGAAGGAGTGGGATGGAACTGTTCATGACCAATTTTTCCTGTCTGCTTCTGAACTAACTCTGCAAACAATGGAGCAGAGGAGTGAACTAAAGGCAAGCTCAGGCTGCACCAGCCTTCTCTAGTCAGAGGGCAGTTTATGCTTGAGGTACAGCATGCCACAGCCCTTACACACAGACAGCATGAAGCCCTTAGGAGCAAAGCAGAGGATATGTTGTGGTAGGAGAGAGGGAATAGTTCCAGGTCAGCTGCCAAAAGCACAGAAGATTTGAAGGTCATATTAAATGGCAGATCAAAATATAGCATACCCAGACCAATGAAGAGTCTAAATCACTACAGAATTGCAACCAGGAAGTGCCCCAAGCACCAGAACTTTTAGCATCAGGATGCTACAGGAGGCCACCTGGTATATTTATTAAGAAGGGAAAATGAATGCATTTCTCTCACTCTTGTCACAACATTTTCATCATGCTTTCACACAAGGGCCTACCTACCTGTTGCTGTCACACAGGAGCTCATGGATCCACTGGGCACTTCTCATTCCTTCGCCTTGTGGGAGGGCATTTTCCTCTCTCTTTGAACAGCCTTGCAAGGAACTATCCTTTATTTGTAATGATGTCAAGCTCTTATTAAAATTTGTCACTTCATATAAAAAACAGGCACTTGGAAAAACATTGTGAAATTAGCAGCTTTCCACACACAACCAAAGACACAGGATTTTCAGCCTTGCCCAGAGCTCGAGCAACCAGACACCTTAATTTTTCACTTGCTCCTGCTATGCAGAAAATATCATGTAATTCAAGTCTGGGAGGCAATGAACATGAAACATGGCTGCTTGTGTCAGAAGCTGTCCCCTGCCCACCACCAGCACTTTGTAGGCAGTTGTGCAACAATGATTCCACAGTCAAGCTCATCAAGAGGAGAGCTGTGAATTTTCTCAAGGCATCTCAAAGAGAAGAGATTAATGGAGCAGGAATAACCATTGTTAACAGCAAGCTCTGTTACTGCACCTGCACTAGTTCAGATCTTTAGACAGCAAATTGTGTATCTGTACTCTTCCCCACAGCTTCCCGGGGATAGTGCAATATTTGAGAGGAAGTCTAGATGTAGGCTCAGCCCTATCAAAACTTCACTGCAAATGGATAGAAGGGTTTGCAATCAGGTCAAAATTCTGGAAACATTTGGCCTTAACCTCACATCTGGCACTAAACTCTGGCAGTTTCTGGTAAGCAGGCAAGACGATGTTTTTTCTCATCATCTCTTATTGATCTTACCACCATCTCCCAGTTCACCAAGGCAAAACCATATTTCACCTACCTTTGATGGGATGTGAACCCTCTTTTCGTGGAAGGAATACCCACCTAGCCACCATTTATCATACTTCATCACACAAGCTAATTACTATACCTACTATACCTACACAGCCTGAAGATGTGACTCTCTAGATTTTCATCATTCTCTTTGAAAACCATTTCAGATCCTTTTGTAATGGAGGGAGATGAAACGGTTTTCCTCCGCCAGACCCTAGAGTATTTCATTTTTATAATATTGTGTAAAACAAATAAAAAATGATGTTTAGTTCCTGGTTTTACCCATACTTATGCCTAAAACATTCCATTATTTAGTGCATTAATAAGAAATACATATGTCAGAACACAGTAGTAAGCTTCACCCACAGTCTGTTGTGACAAAGCATTTATTTCTGACTTTATTCAGCCACCATCTGTGGCTCACCATGCAACCTGACAGCTGCCACTGTTAGTATGATATCCTGAGCAATCCTCATAAACACAGCTTCTTATACTGTCATTTAAGAATAAGAAATTGCTGTGGAATTGCTCCCAAATGTGCATCACTCCCTACAACTAAAATTCAAGGGATGAGGCAAGAGAACATCTGGCAGAAAATGGTATGTTTTGTATGTTAATAAGCAGTGGAGAGCAAATAAAACATGTTTTGGAAATAGAAAATTGACTTCCTCCAAATCAGGAGCGATTATAAGAATACATGACTACTCTGAGAAAGGAAAGCAAGTGACTGACTGGATACAAGAACATTCCCCTAATCAAAGGCAAGGCAGCTCCCCAGCCTCAGTACTGTTTAGCAGGCAAAAGAAACACTCCTCCCATGGAGGCTAAGGTTTACAGATGCTGGAAATATCTTCCCTCCAGTGTAGGGTTTAGGCATTATTTAAAGGAATACGGTCAGAAAAAATATTTTGCCTTTTCGACTTTCTTGTTTGGTATCTTTTTAGGCTCTCTGATACTGTGTCCTTGGAACTGAAAGCTCAAAAATCAACTACAGGAAACTGGATTTTTACTCTTCTCCAGTCTTTGCCAGGAACAAAAGCATTTCCTCACTGAACTACCTGTGGACAAACACAGGGCAACACTTCAAACACGCATTCCAAAGCAGAAACACAAAGTAAAAGCCAAACAACTGGGAGTCTGCTCAAGGATCAAATATTTCCTTATACTACTCCATTTCTCTAATAAGTTTATGTTCCCGAAAGTACTATTAAAAGGTAAAAAAAATAATAAAAAATAATAAAATGCTCTCCTTTAAAGCAATTCTGGAATAGCAGAAAGAAATTAATTAGGTTACCAATGTACTGCCTTGAACATGTTTTCAGTGCTCATGAAATATCTTTGACATATTCAACTGACATCTCTGAAAATAAAAACTCCTATGACAAGGAAGAGTTGAAAAGGAGACAGAATACAATTCTTGCTTAGCTCCAGACATACTCTCTATATATTCTTCTAATGTGTAAGGAAGATAGCTCAGTCATCACATCAAAGATGAATAAAGTACCAAAGTATCCATTTTGCATATCCAAGTATCCAAAAATTGCTTGTCATAAATGATTAGGTTGCATTCAAACAGGTAAATTAACAGGATCAGGAGTTCTCTTATTCCTTAGTTAACCAAATCTGCCAAACAAAAGGTATTTTTTTTGGCTGTGCAATAATTTGCAGATTACAAATTGTTAATAGTTATGATCATAAAATAATTATTAAAATATGAAATAGACTGGTGTTATGGCATCAATCCAAACTCATTTGCTGCAGCACATAAGCTAGTGTATGAAATTTGCTGAAGCCAGAGTTTCACTCCAGCTGTAAAATTGCAAGACTAGAATACAAAATAGTGTTCAAATAAAAAGAAGATTAAATACCTGTGTTTAGAGACTATGACATCTGTGATGTTCAAAACAAGAGAAAGTGTTTGCAAAGTATACACAATCCTAATCTTTGGTAGAACAGTAATTATAAAAATAGGGCATTTAATCTCATCTTCAAGATCTCTCATAGAGGATTGTGGTGATAAAACATGGGGCTGCCTTTGGCTTTCACAACACTGAAAGCAATCAAGTACCTGTAAGCAGTTCAAAGGGATAATAAATTCTGTTTGTCACACCTACCACCAATTTTCTGAAAACAAAAGGTATAACAATTTACAAAACCCTAGATGCCCTATATTTATCCTTTCTCTGAGAGATAGAAGACAGAATCCATCACTCCCTTTTTTTTTTTTTTTTTCTAACAAGTATCTTTTTTTAATGGACATTTTTTATTGTGGCAGATTTTTTACTAGAGCTGAAGCTTTTGCTTGAGGCAGAACATACTTGAACTATTTGAAACAGAGCTCTTTGAGCTCTATGAAGTGGCCTAGATTATACTTCATATAATGAAGTTATATTATCTTAACATTTATCACAAAGTATGACAAAGTTTAAAACACCTTAGATTTGTTATGAAAAAACAGTTATTATGAAAAATCCTTCCTATTATGTTTAATTTACTACCGCCTTCTGCCTATATATTCTAGTTACAAGACATGCTTGTTTTCTTTATTGCTAAATATTAGAACAATATGAGAGATTAAATTAGAAAAAAATATCTGCTGTTGCAACCTCTTAGTTACAGAATTACTTCCTTCCACTGCATTGCCTAGATAATTCACTAATCTATGTACCCTAATAAATATTCACACAGGTCAAATCTCAAGCACAGCTTCTTATCAGGTAAATGTGTTTGAGGCATCTCAGTTTCTGAAGCCAAGAAAACACAAGAGAGTAATTTTATCCACATTGTGACCAGCCACATTTGATTACCTCCAGCTGAAATTACCATGTGCCCAATTACAGCCAAGTTAGCTGGCAGCAGCCTTCATGCAGGTTTGACATGAGATGTGAACTTGTGCCACTGGGTGTGTAGTGAGACTCAGTAGATGCACTGTAACTGTGACTAAGCAAATCTCTGGAGCTCCAGGACTGAAACTACAGCTTGAAGTCTTGGATAGAGGGAACTACATATAAAAAAGACATAGAGGAAATACCAGAGGCATAGAAGAACACCCGTATGCAGAAACATTGAAAACAGGAGGACTCTTCAGTTTAAGGAAGCAATCAGAAACACAGAATGGTTTGGGTTGGAAGGCACTTAAAGATCATCTACTATCAACACCCCTGCCATGAACAGGGACAATTTCCACCAGACCAGGTTGCTCAAAGTCCCATCCAACCTGGCCTTGAAAGCTTCCAGGGAATAGTTATCCATACCATCTCTGAGCAATGCATTCCAGGGCCTCGCCACCCTCAAGTGAAGAACTTCTTCCTTACATCTGATCTAAATCTACCCTCTTTCTGTTTAAAACTGCTACCCCTTGTCTGGGCTGCAAAGGCACACTGTTGGGTCATGTTGAGCTTCTCATTAAACCAAGTCCTTCTCTACAGGGCTGCCCTCAAACCACTCATCACCCAGCCTGTATTTCTGCGTGGGATTGCCCAGACCCAGCTACAGGACCTTGCACTTGGCCCTGTTGAACTTCATGAGGTTCACACAGGTCCAACTCTCAAGCCTGTCAGGGCCCCTCTGGATGGCATCCCTTCCCTCCAGTGTGTTGACCACACCACTCAGCTTGGTGGTTTTGACAAACTTGCTGAGGGTGCACTTGATCCCACTGTCCATGTCACTAACAAAGACACTCGCAATAACTAAGGAAAGACAGTTAGGACCTATTATATTGTGAAGGTGTAAAGAACACATAGTTGCTGTTTCACATCATACAATATAATGATAACAATTAGGCATTGAGCTCAAAATAACAACAAAGTAGTGGTTTTTTACATAATAGATAATTACTTCACAGGAACTACTGTTACACAAGCATTCAAGAATAAATAATATAAATTACTTCCAAAACTGATTTAAAAATTCATGGGCTGCCCAGAGAAGTATCACTGCCAACTTGTCCTCTTCCTTTTCCTAAGCATCCAGCCAGTTACAGCTGCCAGGGATGAGATATAGACTAGAAGCTATGGGACTCACTCACTTAGCTTCATTAGGTAGAAAGCACTCAATTTTAAATGTTCAGGGAGTTCAGAGCAGCAGCAATAACAATGAAAATTTTAGATTTACCCATCAGAATAAAGAATATACAGAATAAGCAGTAAATGCATATCAACCTTGCTGTTGCCAATCTCTATTATGAGAATTAGAGCTGGGACTGAGAAACTGCAAGCAGCCTGAGTATTTTTCACCTGAATTACAAAGCTTTTTTTCAAATATAAGGTCTTTCAAAACAGAAGGTATTGTGACTAGTTTGTGTTTGTAATATTTACTTATCTTTATTTGGATTGAAACAAGCAAAGAAATCCAGGTTCTAGATGCCCTTGTGATCCCTCATAAATGCAATTTAGTGCACCAAAACCCAATACATTAAAATAGTCTCTATAAATAATTATAAACTGACACCTAAGAGCTGAAATGACAAATTAGAAATGTCATCTCATGATGTGTGTTAGCCCAGTGTCACTTGAAGCCAAAGTATTTTTACTCAAATTAGAATTGCCAGCTACTGTGGATCTTTTTCCTTCAACAAGGTACAGCTGAAAGGTCTGCACAGAGAAACCTGACTTTAAAACATTTCTTTTGGAGCAACCCATAAACCATCTGCACATGCCGTTAACATTGGACATGGGAGCCAGGTTGCCGTCTGTCAAAATGTTTATATGACAGAAGCGTTTCTTTGGAAAACAAACCATAAAGGTTAATAAGAAGATCTTTTATAAGCTGACTAAAAGATTACAAAACTGAATGAAGGAGACTTGAACAACAATAAAAGAAAGACCTGAGCTGTTCTGTCTCCATGGTCCCTGGCAAAGGAACAGGTAGATGTTTCTCGACTCTGAGAAGGGCAACATCATGGATGGAGGTCTTGTCTGTCCATAAGAAAGACGCTTTGGTGTCTGACAAGTAAAGCAGGCACATTACATCAATAATGCAAAACAAAGAGCCACAAAGGGAGGGCCCCTATATTCAAGCAAGTGCTTCTGGATTGTAAAAGATCCTGAAAAGTTTGTGGACAGCAAGAGAACTCAAGATGCTAAGGGAGTCACAGACTTCAGCTCAGAGTTATTTAGTATGTAATTTGAATTCATGTGTTTTCCTGCTTTGTATTCATTGATTTTAAATCCTTCCTCTGCACCCATTTCTACCACAATAGCTATGGTAAATTACCAGCTCATATTGGATAGGCAAGTGGCCAGCTGAGACTAGGGACATAATTAACATGTTTACTTTAACAACCCACCTCGAACCTTCAATTTATACAACAATGCGTCAATGTAAAAACATCTTCTGGTCACAGTCCTTTCCAATTTTTTAATCATCTGCTCCTCATATTTGTTATATTCACTCATCACAACATCTCATCATTTAAATTGTAAGCTGCTGAGGACAAAAAATGGTCTGTCTTGCGTATTCTTATGTAATGAGACCATGAACAATGAGACTGCCACAATAGCTCCTCTGGAAATGAATAAACATAATAATATTATTATAACCTTCCAACTATTTCCTTATCATTTCAAAGTATATTTTTTCCTGTATGCTTTTTAAGCAGAGTAATGGAAGCTGCTGTCTGATTTGCATTCAAATGTAAGACATCAAGTGCTACACCTCTTTGCACCATGCCCTCCTTACAGGATGCATCTTCTATAAAGAAAAGTCTGTTGTAGCAGCAGCAGATTAAATGAATCCAGACAGTTTTTGTCCTTCAGGGAAAGACACCTTGTTTTTGTCACACTCATGTCTGTTGATGCTCTAAAGTCACAGGATAGAAATCTGCAGTACACAGCATCTCAGTATTTCACTGAGGGAATTGTGGTTTTTGTAAAAAAAAAACAAAACACTTTCATACAACATCTATTGACCAAAATGTTGCAACTCTGGTCACTAGTTACTCTTTGAGCAACATTCAGCTTCTCACAGACTGATGGAGGAGGCAGATGTTCCCATGTTCCTGGTGTATATTTTTCCTCTTCCCAATTCCCTCAACACATGAAAAAAAGACAATGACAACATGAAGTTCACCTGAATATCTCCATTAAGCCAAACCTGTTTTGAAGTGCAAACCTGACATCAAGAACCCATCTAGGGAAAACCTGAAACCCTGCTCAGAGAGTGCATGTGCAAATAGAAAGGCCTGCTGCCTACCGAAGGAAAAAAGCTCTTGGAGTTGAATGACCCATCCATTACTAGCTGTGGATAGTAACAGCAGCCTGTAATCATGACTACTGTGTCCTGAAATGATCAGTTACTATTTTGCTTACATGCAAGGGTGTTCTGAATATTTTTGGGTTTTTTTTACACTGAATCAAGTTTAACATCACAGTTCTTTTGATATTGTGATTCTGTGCATTCCTAGAAATGAAAAACTATAAAGATTTTTTTTTTATGTCTTCTAATAGTCATGAGTTATAAACAAAGTCCTTCAGATGTCACCCACAAGAATTCCTGTTTTTCTAGGGATCTGATGGCTTCTTGACGCATGTAGCCAACAGCCTATGTCCCACTTTGTTCAGTATTCCACAACCAGTTCATCTATGCAGGAAATAAACATATAGATGCTTTTATCCCTCCTTTCCCTATTCCAAAGGTATCCTGTGACCCCCGAAGACCAGGGCAGACTCCTCCTTTCAGTACTAACAGCTGCTCTGAATCACAAGGAAAATCAGGAGAGATTGCCAACAGAAACCTCACACTCCTTTCTTCACATGTGGGAAGTTGTCTGAGTTAGAACAGAACTAATTCTATTCAGTGACTTGACTTTTCAGCTCAGCCTCTTCTAACTAACTGCACTGTCTGAAGTTAGCAGCCTGTTTTCACAGTGTCTGCTGCTGGCAATGATAACACCCCATGTTTAGAGTTACTACCAAGGATTGGTGTGCAGACCAAGGTCACTGCTGGATCTTGTGTACCACATTGGGGGGTGCAGCAAGTAAAAGGCTGCACCTGCAGGGAGGAGCAGCCAGGACAGGTGACCCTGAACTGACCAACCAGGCATTCCATCCCATATATATGTCACATTAAGTACAAAGCAGAGGGATTGTGAGGATCAAGCTCTCTTCTTCAATGGCCAGCATGCAAGGAAGACTCTGTCTGTTCTGCCTTTGATCCTAATCCATGAGTTCCTGAATCTGGTTCCCATCTGCCACTGAGTCCAATCTGGGATGTCCCCAGTGCCTGCTCCACAGCATCACTGGTGATGGTGCCATGTTTAGGGGAGGGGGCAAGTGTTGGTTTCAATACCGGTTTTGTATATATTTGTATATACTGCATTTTATTTTTATTTTCACTAAAGCTGATTTGTTTTCTTGCTAAGTCTCTCTTGCTTATTTTCTTTCTTTTCTCTTTTGGGGAGGGAAAGGGGTTAACAGAGAGCATCTGCTATAGGTCCAGTAGACGTCCCTAACCCTAATCTTGACAAAAGATTTTACTAGTCACAAATAGTCCACTGAGACTAGTTTAGAAGTGCACATTTATTAGACTTCAGTCTTCCACCTGGTAGAACAAACAGATACAGAGTAACCTACGGCTTTAATCTTTTTCCCTCCACAGGCACAATTCAACCATACAGCTAAATTCATGCTGTAAATTCTGTCCAGTGAAGCACTGCAAATTACCCACATAAGCAAATAAACACTACCGGAGAGTAGATTTAGGTTAAGCATCATTCAAGGATTTGCACGCAAGACTCACCACAGTGAACCATGAAGACACGATGATACGTTGAAAAGATATGCCAAATGCATTTATTTATTCAGAGCACAGAGAAGAGCCATTCCCAAAACAATCGTTCAGTGACACTTGAAAATTAAAACTCTTCAAAAGTACCCAGGAATAGCATATGTATTCCTGCCACTTCATTTTGGTTCACACAATTAAAAACCGTAGTCCCAAGCAACTTTATTCTTGTGTAGCTATACATTGAGCATTCAACTTAATGTAAGATCTATGAGTTTTTAAAGCAGCTGGTCAAAGCACACTACACAGACCACCTGCCTGGCACACCTGAGCTCAAAATGCTCAGCTGAAAAGTCATGAAGGACAAACAATTTGTTACTTTAGAAGGGCAAAGGAAGGAGTTCATTTCATATGGCCTACAAAGGTCTTGAAAATTTTTATAGTGTAATTATTTTTTTCTAGCTGATGCATGAAGAGAAAATGAAGTAGCATTCTTTAATCTAAAACTGCAAAATCCTGAGGTTTCAAGGTAAGGCCTTACATACCTTGTACAAGTCAGTTTAAACCAACAGACAGAAAGTTGACAAAAACTGGTGCTTAAATTAAAAAGACATTCAAATGTATTTTCTATGTGTAATGATGTAATGGTTTGAAAAGCAAAACAACGAGGGACTCAAGTCAGAAATACAAAACAAGAGAAAATTCAATGGTACA